>BDUI01004285.1:26091-40432 GCA_002335545.1 Apodemus speciosus
CTCAGGATGATATTTTCTAGTTCCATCCATTTGCCTGCAAAACTCAGGATGTCCTCGTTTTTAATAGCTGAGTAGTATTCCATTGTGGAAATGAACCACATTTTCTGTATCCATTCCTCTGTCGTAGGACATCAAGGTTGTTTCCCGCTTCTAGCTATCACAAATAAGGCCGCTATGAACAGCAACCTACAGATTGGGAAAGAAATCTTCACTAACTCCACATCCAATAGAAGGTTAATATCCAAAAATATATAAAGAACTCAAGAAGCGAATCACCAAAAAAAAAAAAAAAAAAAAAAAAAAAAAAAAAAAAAAAAAAGAAAGAAAAACCCCAAACAACCCAATCAAAACATGGGGTATAGAACTAAACCTAGATTTCGCAACTGAGGAATCTCGAATAGGTGAGAAGCACCTAAAGAAATGTTCAAAGTCCTTAGTGATCAGAGAAATGCAAATCAAAACAACCCTGAGATTCCACCTTATACCAATCAGAATGGCTAAGATCAAAACCTCAGGTGACAACACATGTTGGAGAGAATGTGGAGAAGAGGAATACTCCTCCATTGCTCGTGGGATTGCAAACTGGCACAACCACTCTGGAAATCAGTCTGGTGGTTCCTCAGAAAATTGGACATAGTACTACCTGAAGACCCAACTATACCAATCTTCTGGATTTTTTTTGACAAATATGTAGTGAGAATTTTTTAAAGAACCCAGTTATGTTATGTGAATATGGTTTTGTTTTAATCCCAGGTATGGAACAGGGGGCTGCTTTGGATTGTCCACAGCTACTAACTATGATTGTCTCATGCTCTAAGAGGGACATGATTTTTGCAGATATTTATTTATCTTTGGGACTCTGAAAACTCTTGAGAGAGTATAAAAGCAAGAGCACAAAGGAACCTGTGGTGGCTGCTGGAACCTGCTGCTAGTGGTGGTTTGTCAGGTAGTCATGAGCAAAGAGATGACAAGAAGAGACTGGACATCCTGACAACAAAGATTGGACTTACCCCAAGGAGCTCAAAGCCCCTCATCAGCAGAAAGTAACCTAAAGAGGTCTACGTCCCCTTTCCCCTCTAACCTTCTTTCACTCCTACCTAGTGTTAGAGGTTTGGAAGAGATGAGATTGGAGAAGGGTAGTAGGTAAAAGAACCCAATAAAGTAGCAAAAATTATGGGCTACAGAAATATTTTGTTCTTTATTAGGTTTTATATAATTATTTTACAAATCCCTTTAAACTACATTTCTGTAGGTAAGTACACATGAAGATCTCTTTACCTTTCATATTCTCACATTCAAAGATTTGAGCTTTCATTTCTTATATTTAAGTTATTTAAGAACATAGAACTATTTTTAGTAATTTTACATATATGTATGTATGTATGTATTATGTATTATGTATGTGTCTATTTCATCATCATAATTCATGTGATGCCTTTCTCAGATTGTCACTTGTCTAATTTTGAAGTCCATTATGGAGCCAGGTTATGGCCTATATGATTTATATAGAGAAATATTGAGGAAACTTTAGTGTTTTATCATATAACAACAAATTTTGGCAACAATCTCATTACATTTTTCTAATTTTATATCTCTATTTAATCTGTTTTTATAGTATTCCACATGTGTATAGGGCATTACTATTTATCACAGTTTTCCCCTGTTTTTAATATTCTTCCTAGCCCTGTCAGTCCTCTCTCTAACCCTACAAATTCCTTGCCCATACTAATAGGTTTTTTGTTTGGTTGTTTGGTTTTGATGTCCAACAAGTTTAGCCAGAGCTATCTGTATCTCTGTGTGAGACTGACCAGTAGAGCCTGATGAACTCACCCGTGAGCATACAACTGAAGACATACTATTTTGTACACGTGTGTAGTTTGGGTAAAAAGCTTTATTGTATAATTAATTCTCTATTAGCTAACTCTGTGTCTATTACTAATAATGGTCTTAATCTGTGACTCAGGTTTAGAAACTATTTTGCTTTATTTGATCAGTGTCTAGAACCCATGATCCAAGTATCTTCCTACTCCACTATACCTAGAATGTTATCTAAGTCTACTCATTTGAGCTACAACTCAAGCATATCTTTGTTTCAGACACTGAAAATTATAAAGAGCATGTCCAATACAAATGCTTTTATTATGTTAATTCAAACATAATTTATAAATATAATTATTACTTATACTATGTTCATTTGATCACATATACTTTAAAGTTTATTAAATTATACTATTCAAATATTATATTTCTTTTACTAAATTTTCCTCTCAATGTTTCAATTCTTGGGGAAGAATTGGTAAATTGTTATTAATATGTGCATTTTTTCTTGCATGTCTGAAGTTTTGTTTTGCATATTCTGTAGTAAAACTATCAGCTCAATAAATGTTAAAGCTCATTATAATTGAGATATTTCAAGTATAGTTAGTGATTTTTGGCCTTGACATACATTCTGTCTGTGGGATGGTAATATTGTCCCTGTTTAATTTTATTTTGCCATTTGTCACTATTTTTTTTCTGAGATGGGGTCTCACTCTGAAACACAGGCCTGCCTGGAACTCACTTGAATATAGGATTATCTGCTGTTCTTAGCCTCCTGGATTCTGAGATTGCAAGTTTGGCTTCATGAATGTTTTCTGTTTATTTTCCTGTTTTTTATTTTGTGACCAATTTGTTTTGGCAAGGCCATGCATTATTATGGCTAAAGTCTCAAATATCTCCCAAAGGCTCACATAGTGAAAGCTTGTTACCAGCATTTGTCACTATTGGGAGATATGCAAACTTTAGGAGGTGAAGTTAAGTGAATGAAATTAAATTGATAGAGATATACCCTTGAAGGTATCAATGGGACCACTGACAATTTCCTCTTAGCCATTCATTCTATTTGTTTTAAATCTTAGTATTTTAAATATGCAATATGACTTAGACAATTCTGTCCCACAATGAGGTAAGCAAATTATTCTTTCATATGCTTCTTACCATGATATCCTGCCTCACCAGAGACCTAAAAGCAAGGGATCCAACAAACTAAAATCTCTGAGACCATGACACAAAATACATCTGTCCTTTAAATTGCTTATTTTAGTTATCATTGGGAATGACAAACACCATGAAAATGAATACAGATATATTTCTTTTTATATGAGTCTGATAGTTTCTTTTAATTATATATTTAATTACTCTATATTTAAATTACATATTATTGACTTAAATTTTATGTGAATTAACTGGACTATGATTATCTTACAATACAAACAGCATTAAATTTATCCACCTGAAGTGTACAATTTTACTTTTTAGCATACTCACAAATTTGTGCTATTATCAGCCTAGAAACTTCAGAACACTGTTATCATCCTTTAAAAATGCCTGTATAATTTAGTTATTATCTACTGTCCTATCAAATTCCTGCTAGATTTAGATGATCGTTAATGTACATTTTCTCTCTTTATTTGACTACTCTGGACATTTTATGTAAGTGGAATAATCACATATGATCTCCAGAGATAATGTACTTTCACATACCATAGTGTTTCTAAGGTTCACTTCTGCTCTAGAACACATCAGTCTAATGTTACTGTTCTAGCTGACTAACTCTCTACTTGCTTCATACTCTCCTTTATTTGTCAGGATCTCCTTTGGATTTCTGGTAACAATTATACTGGTAGGCAGAATCATTGACCTTTCTAATATTTAAATATTTTACTTCAATGTTTGTGGGGAATATGTGTGTGTGTGAGTGTGACTGTGTGTGTGTGTATGTGTGTGTAGTTTATTAAAGCATGTGTGTATAGAGAAGTAAGAAAAAGGCATCAAGTGTTTTTGCACTCCATCTATTTCCTTTGAGACTGGGTCTCTTGTTGAACTTAGAGCCCAAGGCTTTCTGCTAGGCTAGCAGCTATCATGTTTCAGTAATCTTGCTGTCTTTACATCAGACTCCACCTACATGCTGGGCTTGAAGGTGTGTATAGGATCATGACCAGTTTGTGTATGGATGCTAAGTCTAGTCTACAAGGACTAGTGACTCTCTAGCCCCATAAAACATCACCTCTACATAGTTTATTTTCATTTCTCTTATTTACCACATTCAGGTTTCAGATTTGATCCCAATCATCAAAATTAGCAATACTAATTTCATTGATTTCCTTTATGTCACTATAAGAAAATACTTCTCTATGATATATATCCAAAAATATAATTAGATGCATACTGCTTTATGCAATTATTTTCTAATAATTTGAGAGACCATGTAATTTGGAGTGAATTCACTAATATTAGCATTTATATTTACTTAATTCTCTAGTTTTGTAGTTTAAGTTGTTTCATGGGCTTGCATTATTTGAAATTACTTGCTTCCATTCTTAGAACTTCCTTTAATAGTTTTGATAGATAGGGTTACTAATAATGAAGTCAATCCATTTGCATACAAGAACAATTTTATTAATATTTCCACTTGATTTTTGACAGACACCTTTCACAAATATGCAATTTAGTTGATCATTTTATTGAAGTATTTATAATACATTGTATGATTGTCATCTAACCTATATTATTTTTATAGAATATCCATTATTAAAGTTTGTAGCTTTCTCTTGTAAATGAGTCATTTTCCTCTAGCCTTCAAGGTTTTCTCATTTTTGCTATTCAGAATTTTTACTATGCTTTGTCTATTGAAATTTCATTGTAATCATCTAATTTGGAGTTCATGGAGTTTAAGTGCTTAAATCAAAGTTGCCATCTAATATGGAATATTTATAGCTATTAACTATTAGAACATTTTCTTCTTCTTCATCTCTCTTCTTTATGACTGCTACTTTAATTATGTATATGCCAATGTGCCCTTTCATATGTCAATGTTCTCCAAGGCGCTATTCAGTTTTAATTTTTTTTTTATTTCTCAGACAGCATAAAAGCCATTGGTTTTCTCTCAGTTTACTAATGCATTTATTATTTGTATTAATTTTTGAATATTTCATGCAATATATTTTATCATATTTATTCACTCCTGAGTTCATCTCAAATACACCCCCAACCTCCTACCCACCCAACTTTGTGTCCCCAGTTTTTAAAATTCCCATCAAGTCTACTTTGTGCCACATATATGCTCTTGGGTGTGTGAGCATACAGTGAAGCATGGCCAGTGTACCAGTGGCACACTGTTAAAGAAAGCAAACACTCCCTACCCTGAATCAATAGCTGCTGATACACTGTTCTATGATTTGTAGTCTGTGTTGAGTGGGCAGACTCTAGTAAAATTCACATTTTGCTTTGTTTTTCAACTCTAGAATTTCTATTTGGTCCATCATGTTGGAATTTTTATATATTATTAAAAACCTGGGGACAGGTAAGCTTGGGAGGTAGGAGTTGGGGTATCAGAGACCTGTGAGGTGAGAGACTCTCAAGACTCAAAGGGAGAGAACTTAGATGAAATGCCCTACAGTGGGGAGAGGGAGCTTGTAGAGCCCACCTCCGACAAGAAGACAGGGCATCAAGTGGAGGAAGGGGGTTGCCATCCCACAGTCAAAAAACTCTGACCCAGAAAATTTTCTGTCTGAAAGAACTGCAGGAACAAAAATGGAGAAGAGACTGAGGAAAAACAGGTCTAGTGACTGGCCCAACTTGGAATTCATCTCAAGTGGAGGCCACAAGACGTCACTCTATTACTGATATTATGGTGTGCTTACAAACAGGAGCCTAGCATGGCTGCCCTCCTAGAGTCCCAACAGGTCGGTGGCTAAGACAGACACAGATAGCTATGTCCAACCAACGAGTAGAAGCTGGAGACACCTGTGGTTGAATTACGGAAAGGCTGGAAGAAGCTGAGGAGGAGAGCGATCCTATAGGACCAGCAGTCTCAGCTAACCTGGAATGCCGAGACTCCACAGACACTGAGCCACCAACCAGGCAGCATATACCAGCTGATATGAGGTTCCCAACACATTTACAGCAGAGAACTGCCTGGTCTGGATTCAGTCAGAGAAGATGCACCTAACCCTCAAGAGACTTGGGGCCCCAGGGAGTGGGGAGGTCTGATGGGGTGGGGATAGTAAGGACATCCTCTTGAAGATGGGTAAGAGGTATGGGATGAGGAACAGTCAGAGGGCAGACTAGAGCGGGGATAAAAACTGGACTGTAAAAAAAATTAAATAATAATAATAAAATTATAAGACTGGGAGACATATTGGGGAGTGCTGCCTAGGAAGAGTAGTCAGGGATGAAATAAGGGAGGGTATTATCAAGATATAGTGTTTACCTGTTTGAAATGTCTAAAGAATAAATAAAAGATATTCTAATTTGAGAAGTCAGCAGCTAGAAAAAAAACTGCTTGACAAAGTATTTTCTTGGTATCTTCATTTACTTCCTTTAAAATAAGGAGTAGAAGTACATTTAGCTTATTTTCTGGCTATTGTGGTTTGCAGGCTTTATAGATTGGCACTGTCCCTGATTGCTTTACTTCCTTGGCAGCTGGTACTATAAGAACTAGTCCTTAGGGACGAGGTTTCTTGCTCAGTCCCAGCTTGATTCCTCCAGTTTCTGTGTCTGAAATATGTGGTGTCTTCAGCAATGGGACTTACTGCCAAGTTCTGGGATGCAACCAAGGCAACAGTCTATATTGTTTGAAGATCACTTGGACTTCCCTTATGTTTGTCTATGGCTCTTGTGAGGATAATTATCATTCCACATGGGAAAAATTCATTAAGATAAATACTTACATGTATATTTACATTCCAAAAGTACATGCATATATTTTTAAGTAAACATAAAATATTTCTCTATGGCTTATTTTATCTTATTCTTTGACAAGAAGTGGCCCCTTAATTGCTCTTTATCAAAAATCTGTTTTTCAGAGTATTTTTATGCTTAAAATATTCCATCAGGTGTATTAAATTAAGTCAGTCACTCATTTAGAAACAGGATTAGACATCTCTGATCTTACACCTTGCTTCTCTCATTGTCCAAACAGGAGCCACAGTTTTGCAGCTGGTAGTAGAGCCAATAGAATTTTTGTAATTAATACCATTGCTTTAAGAGCATGTGCTTTCTATTGGGGAAGGAGAAACACAGAATTTCAGTAATCTCAGATTTGTTTGCAAAGGGTCTCTGGCTTATGATCTCAGATAGAGTTTACCCAGCCTATGTATTCTCAGTGTGTCATGTGTGGGCTGAAGGGAGAAAGGAATTTCTACTCTCCTGCAAACGTGAGCCTCTGCACTGTCTTTGATTGAAATTAAACCTTCTGATATTCTATATGTCTGTAGGAATATTTTTAGAGATTTAGGTTTTTTTAAAAAAATTTCTGTTTTAAAAGTATTTTGACCTGTTTATCTGGGATGCTTGTCATGTTGTCTGTGTAATAATTTGAACTTGATTATTGTCATTTGTTACTTAGTTTTAATTTTTATATTTATCTTATTTTCCATTTCATTTCTTTCCACATATTTTGTAATGATCTGAATGTCCACCAAAATTCACAAGCTGAAATAGCTGAAATCTTAATGACAAATATGACATTAATGACTTAATGACAAATATGAGATAAAGTAGAGCCTTACTCTTAAAGGTAATTCATTAATAAGGACAGACTCCTAGTGAATATGATCATGGTCTCCTTATATTGGGAGTGTTGGTTCATTTTTTCTTCTTCTTATCCACCATTTACAGCCCTCTTCTTTGCCATTCCATACCCTCATCTTCATTGGTAGGAGAAATTAGCGTCTTTCCTTTATGAATTACCCATGCTGTTGGAGGAATACAAATGGACAAAAATATTCTCTGCCCCTTAATTTGCTAAACAAATAATAACACACACACACACACATATATATGTATATGTATATATACATAGACATAGACATAGACATAGACATAGACATAGACATAGACATAGACATAGAGACATAGACATAGACATATATATATACGCTCTACTAGAACCCATTATTTTGGAAGGTCTACTACCTATTTCCATTCTATGGTTTATTTTCCTAAACTTCTAGAAAATATATTTAAAAGTATCATCTCGCAAATAAGAAAATTATATAAATTAGCTTATCCATCAAATGAGAGTTTTAGTAAACTGTTTTTCTTCTTTCCCTTTCACCTCATCTGCATATCGGTATCTGCTTGTGTTTTATTTCAAACTGCTGTTTCAACAGTATGCGATTTCTATCTTAGAAAACACATTATAAAAAATTTACTCTTACCATTACCCAAAAGTACACATTCAAATAAAAATTTTCAGCCCCTGTGCTGAGAGTTGAACTCGTCACAGTGCCTGCTTAGCATGCTTGCCATTTTGAGGTTTGCCTTTGATGCAGCTTATGTTGGAGAGGGAGGGAGCATATATGTCTACGTGTGCCCATGCAGAGACCTTGTTAGGACCTTGGTGTCCTCCTCTATCACACTCTGCCTTAGTGTCCTTGGACAGAGTCTCACTAGTCTGTGAGTTCTGGGGTTCCTTTTGTATACACCCTGCCTTTTCACAAAACAATGCATATCCTTGTTTTGTGGGTGTTTGATGTTTGAATCCACATACTTATGCTTGCAGGGCAAGCAAGATGACTTACCTACTAAGTCATATCCCTAGCTTTTTTGATCTCCCTCAACATAAAATGTCAGGAAAAGTGCTAAAGGGAGTAAAATGAAAGAAGGTAATTCTTTGGGCAAGATTGTTCTGGGATAGAGTCCTTTGTACTGCATTAAATTTCTGAGACTCCCTAGGACTTTGTGTCAGGCAGGAGACACAGATACACTTTGTCTCTGGCTCAGCATCCTCATTTTCAAAACTCTCTTCTGTTGTATGCATACAGGGGCTTCTTCATTGACCATATAGGTATCCTGGTCCACTTGGATAAGTTCTGCCTTTAGTTTTGAAAAGAGCACCTCCTCTCATCCATTGGATCAATATCAATTGTAGTCAGGAACAAACTCAGGAAGCAGAGTATAAAATCCAGGAGCTGTGTTGAAAACATTGTGCTAAGAATTCTGATCTTCCACCACTCCAGAGCATAATCTGGAAGCTCTGGATGTGGGATAAATGTGGGCTTTTTAGACAATTAGAGTGTCCAAGCCTGTTTGTTGGGTCTCTCTTGAACAACAGAACTTACACTTTATCAGCATGCTAATGCCCCGAGTTTTGCAGCAAAGAATTAAAGATTGTACAGACCCAAATTAAGAGCTAGCCCTGAGTAGTGATACACTATCTACTTTCAGGGTCCTCGTCAGCTTCTCCCACCTGAGCACTGCTGCTGGCAGCAGTGACTTGTGGTTCCCAGCAGTGGACACTGAGGGGGTAACTAAAACTTACAACTTCTGGGTATGGTGATCCCACTTTGGTCAGCCTTTAACTCTGCCAGTAGACTGGCTGTTGTGCTGTATTGAATCATAAATATCATGTGACCATTCTGTTCTATATGCCCACTTGTTATTACTTCTCAAAAAATCTTCCTATATGTTTAAATAATTAAAAATGGTAATAAATATGCATGTAGATATATTTTATTTGTATGTTTGATTAGTCACACTTTTAATCAGTATCGCTGATGTTAATTGACTGAAAGGATTTAAATAAAAGAGTTTGTGTAATAAAAAACACAATATAAAATTAAATTTTCTTGTCTTATTTCCAATATCTATTTACTAGAAGCTCTTAATTTTTTTTTTAGCTCACCTATATCTGGTAGCATTGACAATGAGTATCTACTTTTGTCCCATTTTAGTCAATGTTCTGAATCTTATGTTAGGTCTACTTCACTTCATTGCAAAGTCCAGCTTTAGCAAGAACACTAACGCAATTTTAACAAGAGCCTTCATACTCCATATCTGATCACGTTTTTATCTTGTAGCATCCTTCAGATTATATCTGATTGCCCTGGCCTATCTTCAACAAAAATAGTCTTAGGTCAGTTTAGCCAGAGTTCTCCTTACTCATGGTTGATTCCCTAAATAATTTTTATCTTCTAACCTCATCCTTCTCTTTGGCTATAAATTTCCACTTGTTCATGTTGTAATCAGTATTAAGTATAATCTTTTTCCTGCATTCAAGGATTCTATATCTGTTATCTCTGTATCTATCTCAGTGGTCTTAAAGTCTTCTATGCTTGCTGCCTTAAAAAACATAATTGAAGAACTTTCTGATAAACAATATTTTACATTCTCTTTGGATTCTCTTTTTCTTTTGCTAAAGTATACCTCAGAAAAATAATTTCATTCATTTGGAACAAGTTGTCAGTTTCCTGGGCCTGATTATATTTGAAATAGACTCTTTTCCATAGCTAATGACATTTTTTTCTAACTATAGTACTCTACTTTAAAACACATTTCCCCAATATTATTATATTGATAAATAATCTTGGATATGTCTAGATTTGTCTAGGGAAATTATTACTTCTGGGCAAATGTTTCTTGTTCTCCTCTTAGACACAGGATAGACTTGCTTGCCATTTTTTGGAGTTACAAGTGATCTATATTGGCTAATATGACTTGCCAGGAAATGACAGCACACTCATGGAGAAACTTTAAGAGGAGTGCTCAGTTTGTCACATTTTCCCTCTGCTATAGTGACTTCAGAAGCTTACATTTATCTGAAACCTGTGTAAATTTACTCTCTGGGCAACTATTACCACAATAAACAAAGGCTTCTTTGCTGAGTAGCACTGGAAGTCTATATAGACAAGAAATAGACATTTTGTTTTGTTAAGCCACTGAGAAGTTTGTCTTTTCTAATATTGTAGTATACTTTATTTATGTTGAAACAAGAATTATTATGCAGAAGTAGCATATTACTTTAACAAAGCAAGCAACAATAATAACAATGACAGCATTAATAATAGTACATACGTAGCAGTGGCCGAGGTGCCAGATGTGGAGTACTGAGTAACCTAGCATCGTCGCCTGATGATTCATGTCTTATAGTGTTTAAATATTTGCTGAAACTGCTGCTTGCATTAATTTTTAAGGCAGAGTGTATAGCTCCACAGGAAATGAGCTGAAGAGAGAACGGTGGCCCTGAGAGTTAAGTAGGATTGAGCACCACTTTAAAGTTATTGTTAGAAAAGAATCATCTGGTTTACAAACAAGGATGGAAATGGATACAGGCTCTAGTGTTGTGAGGACCTGCAGAATTAGAAGAGATTAGTGCTTCTCAGCATCTGTGGATGAAGGAAACAACAAAGATATTTTGGTGACAAAAGTTTTTGGAACTCAGACTATAGGAAAGATTAAATCTTGGGGATAGAGAATTAATCATAGGGAAAAACTTGGTTGACTCAAAAGAATAACAAAATTAAAGCTATTGTCACAAGTAAGTCCTTTTCATTGGACAAAACATTTTAGAGGAAATGAGCTTCATTAAAAAATGTTTTATAGGCTCAAGATACCCATAATTTAGCTGTGGGAGATAAAAGTAAAGAAAACAAAAACATGTAAAAAACATTACTAAGTAGTTTTAGAAGCGAATTGTTGATATAGTTATTGACATTTGGATTAAGTCAACTATGACTATAACTTGGACTGTGAACATACTAAAAACAGGAATAAAATTATGGAGATTTTCAGCCTCCAAACAGGATAAATGGGGGACACATGAAAATGTTTCATTTCAATGTGGTCAGCTAGGTGGTTAAAATGAAGGCAACATTCTCAAAGTAGAGAGAAGGTATATAGAAAAATCAAGAAATAGCCCCACCCACTGAGCAGGAGACTCTCCAGATCAGCCTAGCAGGCTTTTGGAATTTCTTTGAAGAAGTGCCTCTGATAGAGCTCCCATTCTTTTCTCCAATGAACTGTTTTTTTTTTGTGTGTGTGTTTATCTTTTCTTTGTCCCATCACCATACTTTTCATATGAGAGAATGAGAAACTATTTAGTTTATAATCTGGTAAAGAGAGCAAAGCTTCAGAAGAGATTTCAAAATTCCAAACACTACTCAGAGATCGAAGGTTTTGAAAGCAAAAAGGAACAGAATAAAAACTTTTTATTCTTCTGTCACAGGGAATAGTCATTATGCACTCCATGGAGGACACTATATTTTGTGCCCAAAATGAAAACTTAGATCTTTTGCTCAAACATATAAGACTGCTCCTCTTACTCTCTGAATTTAGGTGTAGTGATATGATTGACATTGCCTGAGAAATTTGAGGCAGAATTATATATTTCACCCAAAAATGGAAGATTAAGAACAAGCCTATGGTTTTCCACACTTTTACCCCATTTTTATCAGAAAAGTAGGTGTTCTATGAGACATTCATCACCATGTTCACTTAAATGTCTATAAGATGATTAAGGCTCCGTTGTTGATGGTCAGTGAGCACACAGAGTGGGGGGGGGGGACATTTGATAGGTTAAAGTCTGTGATCTACCTACTTTATTCGTAATTTCTTTTATTCTCTCCCTCCAATCCAGAGTCTTGTGCTCAGACATGATCTACCTATAAATCAAGTCATGAATGGTAAATAAAACTTTCCAGACACAGGTCATAATATCTCTATTTATTAATACAATATAGAGTGCACATAAAGTGCTATGGAGCAGAAGTGAATTATTAGTAGTGTTAAAGCAACACAATAAAGTATGTGGACCCTCTATGCCTTGGAAGCAGAATGTCAGTTCGCATAGCCAGAATTTTTACTGCAAGCAAGAAACACAGAAGTGCATGTGGGCATCCATAAGAGAGGGAAATCTGAAAAGGAAAGAGAAAATCCTTACTGTTTTGTAAGGATCTCATATCTTTACAGCCCTTTTACATATAAATAAATTTCTCTGTGGAAAATTATAGGATATTTCCAGATTTAAAATCTACCCTTGAATGATAGTAGAAACCTTCAAAGGTAATGAACTGATTTCCTCTGATTCTATGAGCTAAAATAAGTATCTCCTTCATTAAGTGACTTCTCTCAAGTATTTTGTCATATGAATGAAAAAAGTAATGCAGGTTATAATTTTGGAAACAACCTTGAAATACAAAAAGCAATATTAAAAAACCTACTGCAGAATTTTACCAAATGCTGATTCTATTTGTAACTATCAACCACAAGGTAGAAATGACAAGACGTGCAACTCAGGAATTGTTACTAATACTGTTTTGTTAGAATAAGACAGACTGTGGTCTCAGTCTTTCTGGAATCCTAGGAAGCTCTTGTTTGGAAGGCCAGCTAAAGGTAACTGAAGAGCATAGTTTAGACTGAGTTAGAATGTTGATTCATACCTAGGTTTTGTGTATGTGTAGTGAAGTACAGAATTTCAGTTAGAAATGATCATATTTCATTCTATAACTTATACAAAATATGAAGTAATAAAATGTATAGTCAAACTCCAATTGTATTTTTTCAAATAACTATAGTATCTATCTTTAGAATTGAAAGTTCCTATTAAAAAAGAGTGTTAAACCTTAACAACAATGTATATTGGAGAAGAGAAATAGAGATTTAGTTAATAAAACTGAGCTATGTTAAATTGAATGTTCTCTTAGTGTGGACAAGAGAAGATAAAATACAATTAAATTTCAAATACAATCTTCAAGTAAAAGCATACAAAATAATACAAATATGAAACACACACACAAAAATGAAATGGATGTAAGGCCCATTCCATGAGATGGAACTCATCATTGGCATGGCTTATGTATCCAAGGACTGAGATTAGATAGGCCACATACATAGGGGAAAACCAAATGTTATTGTTCTGCTAAAGAAACAACAATGAAATGACTCCTAATGACATTCTGCTGTACTCATGGATCAGTGCTTTGTTCAGTCAACCACCAACAGAGAACCTTACTCCAGCACTCCAAGAAACAGAGACCCACACCTGGACAGTGTGCAGAAAGGAAGAGATCTTAAAACACTCAGTCCTAAGTGGAATGCCTCTAGTAAATCCCTCCACTCATACTCTGTGAAAAGGGAGGCACAAAGACTCATAAGTACTGTGGCAGCATGCACAGGGCCTGCATAGGGCTAATCCCAATAGGGTCTCAATGTTGACAGAAGAAGTAGATACAATCCCCCATTCTAAACCTAGAAGCTGTCTCTAATTGCTAATTGTCTTTCTCCAATGGAGTTTCACTAGGTATACTGTAGCAGGAATGGTGGGGCCACCTCTATGTAAACACTGGGGGCTGGGCAGCAGCAAAAGCATCTCCTGCAGGAGGACCTGATTAAGGACTGCCTAAGAGACCAATGATTGCAGATACTGTTTAGAAGAGATGCTTTCTTGGGACCAATGGGGGCTGGGCAGCAGCAAAAGCATCTCCTGCAGGAGGACCTGATTGAGGACTGCCTAAGAGACCAATGATTGCAGATACTGTTTAGAAGAGATGCTTTCTTGGGACCAATGGGCATGGGTAGAGGG
>BDUI01004285.1:41325-55558 GCA_002335545.1 Apodemus speciosus
CTCCATCCATTTCTCTAAGAATTTCATGAATTCATTGTTTCTAATGGCTGAATAGTACTCCATTGTGTATATATACCACATTCAATAAAAAGTGATGAAATGTGAGAATTCATTATGTTTGACTTTATAATTTGATTTTTTATTGCTTGAGAAGTTCATAAACGCATATGATGTATTTTAGTCAAATATACCCCATTCCTACCCCATCTCCTTGAACACATTTACCTCTTCATTTCATGTGCTCTTATTTTAAAGATACACTGAGTCTATTCAGTGCTGCCAGAATGTGCAAGTATGTGGGACCATCTATTGGAAGCAAAAGGGTTCTCAAATGCAAAGTATATCTCTATATCTATCTGTCTGTCTGCCTGTCTGTCTGTGTGCACATGCATACACACACATGTATATGTACAGAAGGTATTGCAACCCAAACCCAGTTAATGATATGAGTCAAGGGTTACAAAACTTCTGTAAAGGACCAAATGCTTTTAACTATAAATTCTGGATTCTCTTTCAATTCTATTCAACTCTTTCAGTGCAAAAACAGCCATAGACAATCTGTATATTTGTCACCATATCTGTGTCCACAAAATTTGATAAAAGCAGGTGATATGTACAATTCATTCCTTGAGCTGTAAGTAGTTTGTCGAGCCCTGGCATAGACCCCAGGAAATTTGCTTTTGTCCTTCTCCTCTATAAGATAACTATTTTTAGTGTTAGTGTTTTATTTTATTTTAATTTAAAAAATAAAAGATAAGATAAAACAAAACTAACATATTGGAATTGGACAAAATAAGCAACCAGAAGGAAAGCAGCTTAAGATAAAGTACAAGAAACAGATCCACCCATTTACACACTCAGGATCTCTTTAAAAATTGCTAAAGTTGCAAGTCATAATATATATACAAAGAACTTGGTATAGAATCATGTAGGCTTTGTGCATGATGCCTTACTCTCTGTGAGTTCATATGAGCTTTAATATGTTCATGTAGAGGGCCTCATATTCTTGGTTTCCTCCATCTCTTCTGGCTTTTATAGTCTTTCTGTCTCATTTTCTGCAGTATTCCCTGAGCCCTGGGATGGAGGGATTTGATAGAGACATCCCATTTAGATGTCAGAATGTATGTTTCTGTCTGCTGAAGGAGCAATCTCCTCTGATAATGACTCAGCAAGGCACTGCTCTATGAGTAGAGCAGAATGTCATTAAGAGTCATTTTATTGTTATGGTTTTCAGTTGTTTGCTTTTAGAAAGTATTATTTGCATTACCCTGGGTCTCCAGACTATCTAGTCTCAGGTTATTTGTCATCCAAGCAGTGTCAGGTATGGGCTCTATTTCATCAGCTATTGCTGGTTACTTTCACAAACTTTTTGCCACAATTTCCCTAGTATATCTTGCAGATGGGGCACCATTTTAGATCAAAGTGTTTGTGACTGGGTTGGTGTTTGCTTCCATTTTGGTAGAATACAGAACATTCCCTACCAAAGATGCTAGAATGTATGGGTGAAGGCACCAGATCAACATCTTCATGTTTATGAGTTCTGTAGGTTCTATGTTCAGCCATGGGCCTTGCTACAATTTTGTGGAAAGCAATAAATAGTCTTGGCAACAGCCTGGGTTGTTTGGGAATTTCCATGGGACCCTTTTGGCCAACAGTTCAATTAGATGCAACCCAGTCCCAGTATTGAAAGTGACAAATGATGTCCAATTGGAGAGACATTTGAGGGACAATATGTAAACATAATGCAGTAGAATCATCCAAAAATATACACATATATTAATGTGATCTGAATGAAGACACCAAATAATTGTGTCATTATTTTAAAACTGTCTAAGTTATTGTAATATATAACTATCATATAGAATCATGAATATAGACTGGCTAGTGTTCAGAGGTGTGTATATTATAGCAGTATAATCAAAATGCCACATTCTTAACACTGGTTACTCTAGACTCAATATCTTTTCTGGGGGTTTCCGCACAGTAAATTCATAGCCTAAAACAACAAAACAGATGCTTTAAGAATGGAATAGCCATAAAGGTGCTCCCCAGCACTATAATTACTGTATGCATCTCTATGGCCTTTTCTTCATCATCCAGTTATAACTGTTCCTTATCTTTGGGTATTTCCCCCTTCCCTATCTTCTTCCAATAAATAGAATGCTGGAAAGGAGAAACTAACCCCACTCCTCCCTTGGTATAATGTTTCCCCCCACTCTCTGTCCTCAGTACCTTCATGTCTACCCTTAGAGCACAGGGAAGCTTATTGTCTTTGGCAAGACTCATAGAAAAGGCTCTGACCTTTGAGAAAAAGCCACTCCACTAAGGATTAGTCAGCAGTAGTTGAATGTATCTGAAAAGGAGCTGGGAATGTCAGCTCCACTTTCTTTGTTCCTTCCCTATGGTCTTGCATTCTTTGAATGCATTTACAATATCTGATCCCCCAGAATTTCAACTCTGAGTTCATACCATAAATACTATTGACAAGGGATCCAGTGAGGAGGAAACCACTGAAGAATTTCCCATTAGTCTATGGACTTCCACCCTGGCCTGGCCTATTTGGAATTTGGCATGCACCCTATTAAGATCCGGATTACTACTCCAGGGCCAAGATCCCATCCAATACCCTGAAAGTAAGAGTTTTTTCTGAGTTGGAGTCTGTATTTCAACAAAATCCTGAACTCACAAGCTCTTCAGTGTGTGTGGTACACGTGGACTTCTGACACTTGCTTTCAATCTATATGGAGACAACAGCAATTTGAGTGGGAAGAAAGGTTTGCACAATTATGACTCAGTTTCTGCTTTGCCTAGTCCTCATGCCTGCCTGTAATTTTGTATCTATTCTCTCTGCATTCTACAATTACCCTAGCAGAAAAAATTATATAGCCAAATATTATCATTTCCACCTACAAATGGTATTATTTTTGTTTGCTTTGTGTTTTTAGTCCATAGCCATAACATTCACTTGATAATTCCATTCCAATTATGTCTGTATGTAGCCCTTACAAACAGGGACATCAGAATAATAAGAAGTCACTAAGCAGATGACTGTACTGTGAAATACAGCATTTATGTCTCATATTTGGATTGTCCAAGCGCCTTAATAACAAAGATTTGCTGTGAGTAAAAGGCATACTTGGAGCACAAATCCCACTGTTCTGGAGAATGAGACCTATGTGATGTAACCAAGGGTTCTGAAATGGAACACCATATGCATTGGACAGGCCAAGTGTTAGGGGCATGGTCATAAGGGTGCAGGAGTTTGTCAGCATTGTACTGAATTGTTTTTATATTTTCCTAGAGTCCAGAGACCAAAGACTTGAGCCCTTTTGCATTTCCATAGCAGCCACTGAGGAAGCTCTTAGCTAGGAGTCAGAATAATAAACAGTCAAGAGATTAAACCCTCAATAACTCTGCCTTCTTTAAGAATTGTTTTTGCCATTTCTGAAAGTCCCTCATATTCATTCTATTGAGCATAATTATGTGTCTAAAATAAGAACTCTTCTCATTTGGTTCTACATTTTTCTAGGTCTACCCATTTGAGTTCTTAAATTCATTATCAGTTTATTCATTGATTCATACACTGAGCATGCTATACAATGTCAGGGACAGGATTTTTTGGTAGTATTATCCTTACTTCAACACTGATAACTTTAATTTCCTCTTTATCAAAATTCATTCCTTTGATCTGTCAGTCATCCTCTCTGCTTCAAGCTCTATAACACTTCTGAGTAGTGATAACAGTCAGGTAGAAACTCCATCTAGCACTCTTTGGTTTCATTCTACCAATAACTCACTCATATTAGTTGTCCATTTCATTTCCTATATTTTAAATCAACCTACTTCATTATCCTACATTTATTCAATTCTCTAATCACAACTGCTGCTGCTGCTGCTGCTGCTGTTGCTGCAGGTCATTCTCTTCTGAATACCCTTGTTTTAAAGATCTTTACAACTTACATCTCTACTTTCAACTCCCCTTGTTAATATTTCTATGTTCTTTACTCTTTGTGTCCCATTTTTTCCACCTGTTTTTTTTTTCACTGACTTCATTTCTTTAGTACAGTGAATACTGACTGCTAATGAAAAGCCTACCATTTGGCAAATTGGCATCCATGAAAATTCATAGACTCAATGATCATATTGTTGCACATCCTTCACCCATCCTTGTGCCTTCATAATTTTCAAAGGAAACAGAACTAATCAAGCAAGATTCCCTCCTATTCCACTAATCTAAATCTTTCCATACAACTTAATTAAAATAATTTTTAAAGATTACCATGGATTCCCTCTTTGCTAAATTCAACAATAATCCCTATACAAATAACTATTTTATGTACATCCCTAAATTACATCTTTCTTTGTACTGTGTAACTATAATAACTATTTTCCTATCTCTAATTAGATTTCTCTGAACATAAAACCATACTTAACAAATAGTAAGTCATCTATTCAAACTCCAAATTAGAAATCTGACTATCAATCTGTGTTCCTTCCTCCCCTATACTCCCATACTTGGAAACATACTAAGTCCTATTCATTCATTGAATCTTCTAAATACTCCTGTTTATCCTTGGCTAGTGGCTTACAGAGGCTGGATTTCCTTTCTTCCGTATCTCCATGGAGAGAAGTGTTATCTTAATACATTTACTAGTATCCTGGTTGACCTCACTGATACTGTTCTTACTCCATACTATTCTGTTCTATTGGTACCAAAGGGACTTAAATCTCATGTGACCATGCTGTTCGATATAACGTTCTTCAGTGGTGTTATTCAGATAAAATCCAGACTCTTTACTATGCCATGTTATGCTTAGTCTGGGTACTTTTGACCTTACTTAGCACCCCAAATCTCTATATTGTGCCAATCCACCATTTTGTACTCCAAGGAGTCTCATTTGGAGCCACATTTGACTCCTCACTTATTCAGTAGTACTTAACTTCTTATTACACATGATTCCTAAAGAATGACTACTTTCTCCTATTACAGACTGTTACAGAGTGGAAACATGAGAGCACAGTGGGCAGTGAGGCACATTTTGAGGACTTTAACTCATTTTATCTTAAACTTTGCAATTAGAAGAAAAGGGATATATTTATGTATCCTTAAAAGAGGAGATAGAAGAAAGGGTCATCTCCTTTTGATCTTTTGTTTCTGTACTGTCAGCCCCCAAACATCCTCCTCCGTTTTAATTTCCACTGTCCTGTCAAATGATTGACAGCTAAATGAAATTCACATGAAAGATCATTTCAGTGGTGAGTCAGAGAGGAAGCTAGTGACTGGGACATTGCTACGAAAAGAACATGTTTCTCCATAGAATCCAGAGGAGGCTGTATGATGCGTCTTCCCTGCTTTAAAATTGCATCTGTTATGTTCTTATCCCTGGCTTCAAGCCCCTGCAGAACAAAGTGAAACTTCCACCAGCCTGAGGTATATCTCCCAAGCAAAGGGGCACAGAAATGACTGAGTAGATGGGTGACTAAGTGCTGTTTGCATTTGCAAGCTGATGACAGAGAGTCATTAATGCAGTAGCTTTGTGTCTGATTCGCTGATTGAATCATTCGGTGAGACACAATTTAAAAGCTCATTCTATGCTTCAATTCAGTTTATGTTTATAAAAGAAAATTTGTGCTAAAATGTGCATATATGACTAATAGTAATAAGTGGGTGTCATAAAATGAAGCAGCTATTGGCTTCTGATTAAAGCTTTTCTAGAAGCCACAAACAGGGAAACACTAGTCCTGTCTTTCTTCAGATATCATTTTCTTCAATGTAAAAACATGGTTTTTACCTCCATGGCTGTTAAAATTCAATTATTAGCGAACTTAGCAGCCCCTATACCAAGACTTCAGTGAGGCTTGTGGTGGTTCCCCAGCCTGTATTTTTCTTATTACTTGACTCTATTTTAAAGTGAGAATCCAAGGCTCTAAGTGATGAGGGAAGAAGTAAGCATCCTGTCTAGAATCCAGAGCTCAGAAGCTACCCTAAGGGTCCCCTTTCAGGACTGTCAATGCAGCTGACTCTGCTTGCTCACCCTTCATTGCCTGGATTCCTCCCTCTCCCAGGCTGCTCACTGATGGTAACTTTCAAGTGAGATTCATTTAGTTGTCAATCCCACTAGGAGGTGGGTTGGAAAGGGAAAAATGAATAATGGAGGAAGCTTAGAGGTCTGTCCAAAGCAGCAAAAGATCAAATACGATGATTATGTCCCTCTAGCTCTCAGCCACATCCCTCACACAGCCTTCTTTTTCATATATTGTGACTTACAGTTTCTATGTGTCCCTTAAAATCGGGGAAACATTGACCAGTCTCACACACATGGACCTGAGAAGTACAAAAATAAAATCTCCTCCCTTTAAAGAACTCAGTTTGTGTAAAATGATGAGGAAACCCAAATCTTAATATTTAACTGTCCCAGTAGTACAGTACAGGTGGTAGAAGTAGGACAGGGCACAGCATATTCAGAGGTCAGACAGATGCTCAGGCATTCAAACTTCTGCAACTTTGGCTCATTTCCTAGATGTATTGGCCCCTTGTCCTTTAGTTATGACATTTAGCAAGATCCAAGCTTGTGTTGCAATTCAATCTTCCTCGTGACATCTTAAAGGTGTTTTTTTTTTGTTCCTCTATGTGTTCAAACTCATTCATTGCTGATAAAAAACAAAAAACCCTGATTGATCTATGATGGACTTTTTAATAGATCAAAAGCTAATGATTGGATACATGTGTTGTAGGTAACATTGTTGCATGTTTTGGGAAACTCCTTCTGGGTCAATGTGGTTTGACCTTGTCTGTTTTCTTTTCTGTTTTATTCCTAGTACCTTGCATGAGGCTGTATATGTATGGATATTTGTGAAATTAATATGATGTGCTACATGAAGTTGTAACTTAATTTGCATGAAAGGGTTAGAATGTGGGACCTTTAAACATTTTCTAATGCTGATTAAGGTGCAGTGGAGTTTGAGTTATTTCCTAATGACAAAAATAAAGGTGAGGGAGGCACACTGCTTCCCCATGGCTAGCTTAGCAAATGACTGCACACATAACTCTTTGAAACATGAATGTATTACCTTTCAGTTCTGGAAGCCACAAGTGTGAAATGAGTCTCACTGGGTTGAGTCTCTTCTGGAGGATCAATGTAAAATCTGTTTCCATATCCCTTTCAGCTTCTATGATTTACCTGTATTCTCTCTCTGGTTCCTGATCTCATCTCACCACCTTCATAGTCAGCAATATCCACCATTTGGAAGGCTGAGACAGTAAGATCTTGATATAGAAACCAGCCTGGGTTATGTAGTGATTTTCAAGACAAACCTGGTATATATACTATGGCCCTGACTTAACCTCGAATGCTAGATAAATGGGATGGAACTTTGTCCTATTTATGGAGCCTGATGGGGAAATCACATGCCATCCTCAAGCCTCAGTTTCATATTCTGTAAAGGAATGATGATGATGATGATGATGATGATGACGATGATGATGATGATGATGATGATGATGATGATGATGATAGTGGTGGTGGTGGTGGTGGTGGTGACAGTATTCTTCCCAACAGACAATTAGAAGTACTTAGCATAGCACCTGTTTCCTATTAGGCAGCAGTTAGATGGCAGCTCTCTCTGTACGACTTATCATATTTATCTCTTAAAGTCTGATACTTTATTTTACTGGACCCCACATTCATTTGTAAGTCTTTTACAAATCTGGGAATAGATTTTAGGAAAATATATAATCATCTTTTCACTCAAGGGTCATTTCTTTAGTCTTTTTTTATATTCTAGGCACTATACTGGTATCTATTGATGTGCACAGATTAATAGAAGAGTAGAAAGGCGACTCAAATACCTGCCATACATTAGGTGTTTAGTACATATTATATGTTTGGTTCTAATTCTGGCAGCCCTCATCCTCTGAATGTAGTCTTTTCTTTCCTCAGATATTTGTTCCCAGGAACAACCAAGATATTTTTTAAAAATCAAACTAAAGAAAGCCATAAATTACCAACTCATAAATTACCAAGCATGTAATTGTGTTGAGAATTGTGATAATACCTTACACTTTGCTCAGATCTGATTACAGCTCAAGGGATAAACACAGCATGGCAGTCAGTGTTTACCCTGCTAGGCAGTGGGACTCTGGGATTCCAGAAGCATTGGTTTTCCCTCCTCCCAATGCCTAGTTTGTTGGTTTGCACCCAAAATGCATACTGCACATTTCCTTATTATAAACAATAAGAAGATTCCAGACTGCCTTGGGCTCAAATACAACTGACTTCAGCTCTGATAAATTTGGCAAGATGTCTGCACCATCAGTCCCAATAGAGTCCTTAAAGGTCATGTAGTTCAAGATCCTCATTATACAGGTGCATATTTGATACCTAGAGATGGAGGGCACGTATTCCTAGAAAGAAACAGTGTTGGGGTTAGACAATTTATTCCTTGCATATAGAGTAGCAATTAAAAATTCCAATAATCTGCTATGTGTTATAGCTCATTGAATCCTTTTAATTATTGTTAGAAACATTTTCTTACTATACTTGTGTTAAAGAGGTTAAATGAGCATCTCAAAGTCACAAATCTGGGTAAAACAGCTGCTGTGCAGTGACCTCATGGCCTGAGTTTAGATCCCTGAATCCATGTAAAAGCTGAAAGCAGTAATGTGGACATCTGTAATACTATCACCTCTGTAGAGACATGGGAGGCAGAGACAGGAAAATCTATCTTTAAGCTCATGGCTCAAGTTATCTGGCATATGCAGCAGTGACCTACAAGAGATACACTATCTTGTTTTACACCTTCAAACATTTGAGGTTGTCTTCTGACCTCTACATGTGGACTTCTGGCACACACATACACACTTACATTGCACACACACACATACAAAATAGAAACAAAGTATACATACACATATATTATCATACTCACTTAAAAACCCTCTTTAATGGTCACATATTAATACACACAAAAGGTAATGATAACCTGTCAAAGGTTCTTGCCAAGCTATATCTATCACTGTGGGTTATTCAAGAGAATTGTTCTGTGATCTTGATCCGACACTTTGAGCCTATAGCTAATTCCCAGTTGAAACAACCACTGAACACCATCTCATACTCATCTTAACCTAGAAATGTTAGCATCCTATTATTGCCACATAAACCTAGACAAGTTGTCTATGACTCCTTACAGAACAAAGCTCAAAATGAATATAGTCTGAAAGGCTGAGCAGCTTCAGTGTTAATAGGAAATATTTCTGATATCAACATATGGTGATTGCGATTTGATTTTATTAGCTGGTGCTATTTTAACCAGGATTTCATTAGCGCCATACTTTTTAAAATTAATTGATGAACTAACTAATTTGTTTTTCTGTAAACCAGATTGCAGTTTACCCCCCTACTCCACCCTGTCTGCCCCCCAACTCCTGCAAGCTCCCCTCTCTCATTTCCCTAGATCTACTCTTCCTTTGTTTCCCTGAAGAAAAGCAGCTCTATACTTTCAATGACCTTCATTAAATTTCTTCAAATCTCCTCCATCAAAAGGCAAGAAGGAGGCTAGAATGATCTGAAGCTGCGTTTCAGTAAGTGGAATCAACTTAAACACCTAACATGATACTTCATTTGCTGGAATGTAGAGTCTCAGACTAGTGTAGCTTTGAGGGCCATTTCAAGACTATGATTAAAAAGCAGTCTTCAGGGAAACGGGTCAGTGCTGTTAATGTATTTCATGTACTTTCTGCTCATTTCATTTGAAGTTTATTTATATCAAAAAGGGACTATAAGTGAGAGGATTGTGTAATAGTGAAGCTGTAGAGTGTGAAAGGATGAGTGTATGAAACTCTAAGATGCTGGGTTTAGAGGAAGTTGACTAAGAATAGTGATATCAATCCCTGTTTACCTCAAAGCACCTTATGTGTTCTGCTATCATTTTTTCTAGAATCTCAAGCCAGCCTCATGGTGGCATGTGGCTACATTATTAAATAAATGACAGCCTGTTTTTCATACAATTTTCTCAGGTCCTGAGCCACTATATTTACCAGCCATCCTAACAGTTATCCTGGACAGTTTTGACAAATTAATTTAGCTATATAACTAACTTTTGTCTCTCAAACATCTGGGCATTTGTGTATCCTGTTGTCAGTGTTCTTCCCTGCCTGAGGAACTTGGCATTATCATTTAAAGGTCAGCTCACAATTTACTGTGTTTAGATTATTTTCTTTGTGTGTGTGTTGTATGCTTGTGGACATGTGCTTGTGGTTGTGCTCTCCTGTGTATGTATGTATGTAGGACAGAAACAAGATCTGTGAATATTCCTCTATTGTTCTTCACATTTTATTTGTATCTAAGTTTGTTTGTTTATTTGTTTGCTTGTTTGTTTGTTTGTTTTTGAGACAGGGTCACTTAATGAACCCAGAGAATGGCTGTTCATTAAGTCCCCAGGATCCATCTGTCTCCTCTCCCTGCTATGGATACAAATACACACCTCAATGCCTGACTTTGACATATATGTATTTCAGTCCTCATCCTTGTACAGCAATCTCCTTAACTACTAAGCTATATACACAGCCCCTATTTTGAGTTCTGACTATAGCTTCAGTCTCAGTCTGGGGTATACTTGAACAACTCTCCATTATAATGCTTAAACTGGTGGGGCATTGGAGCAAAACTGATGAACATCAGGTTAGAGCAAAGTAAATGCACATGGCATTGCTAGATATGTACTATAGAAAACAATAACCAAGGGATTGGCAGGAGTCAGCCAGATGAAACTGGGAGGGAAGGAACGCTATTCACCAAGGAAACACCTTGCATGAAGTCCCTGTGGCAGTTCATACAACTGGTACATTGTAAGTGAGAAACAGCAAAAAGTAGGCTGAAAAGTAAGCAAGAGAACTACACAGGACTTTTAAGACTAGGGATACATTTTGGGCTTTATTCTATGCTGAGCAAGATGCCATCAAAGGCCAAGTGACATAATAATTTTTTTTAGTTTTAAAAGGCATGCCTGTAGTAATCAAGGTGACTCGTGTTGGAAGTGTAGCTAATGTAAGTGGGAAGGAGATGGTACAATATGGGATTTAAGCTGGAGGCTGAGTTGAAGACTTTCAATGTGTGAGGCATTAAGATGCAAGAGAGACATATGGAGAATTTTACCTTTAGTTGCTATTGTTGTTGTTGTTATTGTTGTTGCTGCTGCTACTGTTATGGAGCATCTGGGTGAATAATTCATCCACTACTTAATAAAAGAACAATCAAGGGAAGAATCAATCTCTCTCTTTGTCTCTCTGTGTCTCTGTCTCCTTCTGTCTCTCTCTGACTCTCTGTCTCTCTCTCTTTCTCCCTCTCTGTGCGTGTGTGTGTGTGTGTGTGTGTGTGTGTGTGTGTGTGTGTGTGTGGTGTGATGGGGATTCTTCTGAACATAAAAAAATGAATTCATTTGAAAGACCTAGGTTAAAGTTATCAATTTGGCAGTTATCCACATAAAAGAGATGTAGTAGTTTTCATACACACTTATACTTAGACTTGGCCTTTTTTTGGGGGGGGAGCATTCAAGACAGGGTTTCTCTGTGTAACCCTAGCTGTCCTGGAACTTACTCTGTAGACCAGGCTGGCCTCAAATTCAGAAGTCTGCCTGCCTCTACCTCTCAAGTGCTGGGATTAAAGGCATGAGCCACCACTGCCCGGTGGTCTTGGCTTTTTTGTGTCCCCTTTCTTCATGCTTCACTGATCTTTGGTCTTCTGGGTTTCCTAATGTGGGTCAGTAAAAAGTCAGCTTCTACCAGTTTCCTTTCAGACATTTATTCCCCAGAGGCTCCCTATCAGAGATATTCCCTTTCAGATCCCAGATGCCATGCTGTGCAAAGTCACACAATGTGAAGATGAACTACATGAGTTTGTCCTTAGCTCTTCATGGATCATTTATTTGCTAGGGAGGTGACTTGAGATCATGACCCCTTCATTGGGCATCTGGAATCTCTTTGATCTTCTTTGTTTAGAATCTAACTTTTTTCCTTCTGAACAGAACTGGAGGTTCACAACTAATGTGCCTACATCTCAGTGCATACAGGCCATTCAGTGCATTTCCAAGAAAAACATTGATCTGTCTCAGATATTTCAATTAATAAAGTTACTCCATATTGGCTTGAATTACCCTGTTTGTGGCTCCAGAAATCATGGAAGAGAAACAAGCTATACCTGGTGTGCTCTTCAGATAAGATCAAGAGAAGCTGTTTCACTCAGGAGTGGTTTGTTATAAAAGAGATAACTAGAGTATATGGTAACCCAAGCCATCAGGAGAAGTCAGATCAATCAGGGACACTGTGAAGAAGGAAACAAAAGCACCATAGGGGACCACAGACCTAGGGAAAAGGGATAGTTGAGCAGATTAAAAAAACTCAAAACCCACAGAAAGGTGGTTCTCTGGAGAGTGTGGGTTGTCATGGAACCAGAGTAAGTTTCAAGGATAAAATAGTTGTGAACAGTGTGAAGTGCTGCTGACAGGTCAAGGAAGATAAGTGGGCAAAGCCTTTAGGTTTTAGGAAGGAGGGCAGTGGTGACTCAGAGAGGAGTTTCACTGAAAGCAGATAACAGAAGTCTTTGAGAAGAGAATAGAGAGGAGGAAGAAAGGAGGAGCTGGTCTTAGGCCAGAGAGGCCTTGCTCCTGTGATAAAAGAGGAGAAGTAGTACTTTCATAGACAAGCTTTACCCATGCTATCAAATTATTGAATCTGAAGAAGAAACTAGATCAGGACCAGGTTATCCCTAACATTTGCATCAGATGGCTCTGGAGGTCATTATCTTAAGTGTAATAAGCTGGTCATAGAAAGACAAGTGCATGGTGATCTTACTCATATGTGAAGTATAAAGTAAAAGAACCACACTGTGATGGTTAATGTTAATTGTCAATGTGACAGAGTCTAGAATCACTTGGGAGATGACCTCTGGGCATGGCTATGGGAGATTATCTGAATTACCTTAATTGAAATAGGAAGGTTGGCAGGATGCAAGCAGGATCATTCCCATACTGAGATTCTGAGTATTTAAATGGAGAAAGTGAAGTGAGCAGTGTGCATACACACGTGCTTTGCTCTTATTCTTGATTATGGACAATGATTCAAGCTCTTGTTGCCTTGACTCTCCTGCCATGATGTACATTGAACCATTAGTTAATTAGTTAATTAGTAAGCCCTTCCTTAAGTTGCTATTGTCAGAGCATCTTATCATTGCATCAGAAAAGAAACTAAGACAAAACCACAGCCCAAACAAACAAAGCCCCACACCCATTCCACTAGGTACATTTGCCAAAACATCATATTTTATACTTTAAACATTACAATTTAATGGACAATATAAGACAGAAATCAGGTTTATCAACAAGTGCAGGCACCTTTAACCACACTGTAATATATAGTCAAATAATTAATGTTCTGGGTGAAGGGGAGCTGTGTAACTAGAAGCAATTGAAGTCGGGAAATACCTGTCCCAAATTCTGGAACCTTATTGAGTGAATTTCCCCAGATCGTATCTCCCTGTATCCTCTTAATACTTCTACATACTGCTGGACCTTTTGCAAGGACGCTGACTTCTACAGTATCTCCTTTCCAAGATCAGCCTCTGAAGGAGTTGGTAGGTATACCTGCTGTTTCAGAGTGGTCTGCTACTCAGTCATTTCTTCCTCCCTGCGTATAGGTCTTTAGGAAAAGGAACTAACAGGTTATTAACAAGACCTCTATGTTTAAAAACACACAGGAACAAACAACGATTTAATTAGGAAAAAACTATTTAAAGTGGCTTAAAACTATGCATGTTTATTAGCACTTGAATGTTCTCAGGATTGCTTCAAAGGGCTGCGCATTATATTTGTTTATTTCCACTGATATCAACTGATCATGGATAGAGCATCTATTTTCTCCAACACTACCATTAAGAACTCACTTCATGTGGCTCTAATATAAATCAGCATCTTTTCATTCAGTAAACATTTATTGTACACCTACCATGTGCTGGGAGGCACTTATACCTTGATATAATCAATGTTCTGGGGATCTCCTCCCAGTATTTTTTCCTTTTCCTCTTATTTCCTTCTTCCTTTTAATCTCTTTCCCCCTTTCTGTTTCTTTTTTCCCCATCCCCCATCTACACAAACAGATACACACACGTGCGCGTGCGCGCGCGCGCGCGCGCGCACACACACACACACACACACACACACACACACACACACACAGGGGCCT
>BDUI01004286.1:51671-81676 GCA_002335545.1 Apodemus speciosus
ACTTTAATTAGGGTCTTTCTGTGGAGTCATGAGTTTCAGGCTAATTGATCTGAGTCTCAGACACAGGACTATTTTATGCCTGCCTGTCTCGGAAAGACAGGAATATCCACATGAACCTATGCCATATGTTTTATTCACTTGCACACAAAAGAATGTAGTGTTACCTGGAACAATAGAAGTTTGGGGGGGCAAGGACCCTGAGCATAGAAGGTCTTCCTCCAGACTTCCTGCAGATTACATTCTTTTGAATATGCGCTTTACAAGAGGGAAAAAATAGAAAGAAGTGGGGGGTTTGTTATTCTTTTAAAAAAAAGTTCCAAATAGTACAAGATGTACTGTTACATTTTTTGAATCTATGTCTTGCCATAATGAAACAATGAACAGAGAGAGGTTTGTATTTCACCAATTTATCCTGATRGAATGTTATTTTTAAATTCTCATTATAAATAGTAGCAGTATTACTAGTTATTTCCCCACAGATACTCCAGCCAGAAATATAGAAAACACATATCACATATTTCATGTACATATGTACATATAGGAAATTGTATACATATATGTGAACCTACTTACATAGTGTATCTGCAACTATGGAGAGATGTGTACATAGAAATATAAAAATATCTTAAAAGTTAAGAATGATCGCAATGATCATTTTAAATTCTTGAGTGCTTAAAACTTTTTAAAATCTTTACACTTTTTGCAGCAGTCATTTCAAATAGTTTATGACCATTCAAAAGTGGGTGGGAAGCATGCAGAACAAATATTGCTTTTCTAAGTAGATTACCCTCATTTCAATTTTGGATAGCTTTGCTATGCTAGCAGATTTGTGCAATGGTATAGGCCAAATATATCTGAATTTTGGCAAGTTCTTTTATAAGATCTTTCATGATATCCTGTGGACAGAATGATGAAGTGTGGAGTGAAACATAGGACATTTAGGGTTAGAACATGTTGGATAGCTATACACACAAACTGCTGATGAAAGTGTTTCTATCTACCAAAGAGAGCCTACTTGCAACATTGTGCTTAAGAAGTACTGTAGTGCTGGGACATACATAAGAATAATATCAACATAACCAGAGGTAGTCAAAAGAATATGCAATGAGGAACAGTTCAGTGCTGTTTTATCCACACAAGATTTAAGGACAGTATAGTTGAAAGTATGGTGTATTGACAATTTAAACTTACTTAATACAGCTTCAGGGAAAAAAAAAGAGATAAAGACGAAGGAAAATCATTATTGGAAAAGAGTTGAATTTAACATAAGGAAACATATCTCTGGCAATAATAAAATAAACTGTGTGAAAGATGAGTTCTCTATTCTTAAGAAGTTTATATTGAGACTGAAGGACTGTTTGTTAGGGTTGATGAAGTGAATGCTTTCTGAAGTTAATTATTTACTCATTGCCCCACAAGTATTTATTGAACTTGTAATAAATGATAGGCAACATTCTAGGTACGAGAAAAGCTGGAGATCAAAAATTTCCTGTCCTGACAAGGTTACATTCTATTGGAAGAAGTAGATACTGAATAAAAAGGTAAGTAATTATTCTGGGGGATTCTATGGGCACTCCAAGTTAAATACACAAATCTAAAGATTCAGTACTCCATATATGTGTATAGGGCATGTGACATTTGTCTTCTTGGGTCTCAGTTACCTCCCTCAACTCAATGTTTTCCAGCTCCATAAATTTACCTGTAACTTCAAATGATACTGTTATTTACAAGTGAATAAAATCCATTGCACATAAGCCTTATAATTTCATTATCCAATCATTAGATGATGGACAGTTGGGCTGTTTCCATGTCCTAGCTATTGTGAATAGAATAGCTATGACCATGGATTTGCATGTCCCTCTTCCTATAGTTATAGGCCCAAGAATGACATAGTTAAGTTACATAGTAGATCTATTCTAGTTTTCTGAAGAAACTCCACCTAATTTCCAGAGTGAGTGCACAAAATTGTACTCTTACCAGCAGCATCTGAAGATTAGTCTTCCCCATACCCTTGCCAGCATTAGTTGCCTTCTGTTTTAATTTTGTCATTCTGACTGGGGTAAGATGAAATCTCAAACTAGTTTTGATTTCCATTTCCCTGGTGGCTAAGGATAGTGCATCTTTTTTATTTTCATGAAGTTCCACTTGCTGATTACTTGTTAGTACTATTTCCTAGGTGACTGGAGTCCAATCGAGAAAGAAGTTCTTATCTGACCATTTATCCTGAATTGGACTCCCCCTCTTTCTTCTAGAAGTTTCGATGTTTCAGTTATAACATTGAGATCTTTGATTCATTCAGAATTGATATATGTACAGGGTAAAAAGAACAAGCAAGTTTCATTCTTCAACAAATAGACATCTAATTTTCACAGTAGCATTAGTTAAATATGCTGTCTTTTCTTCAGTGTCTATTTTTGATGACTTTGTCAAGTATCAGGTGACTAGTGGTGCATGAATTTACATCTGGGACCTTCATTTTATTCCAATGGTTAATGTGACAGTTTTGTGTCAATACCATGCTGATTTAACTACTATGGCTCTGTAAWATGTTTTAAAATCACTAATAGTTTTATTACACAGAAAATACATTGTATGAAATTCTCAAATAATTTTTCATACAAATTAGATATTAAAGATTCTGGAAAGAAAAATAACATCTTTGAATAGTACATGCCTTATAGTTACTGAAATGGATATCTTTAAGGTGGGAAGCCAGCACTACACCCATTAAACAGATTGGGAGAGCGAGACATTAACATTGTTCATTTTTGCTAAGAGGTATTGCATGATCCTCATAAAAGCCTAAATTAATATTTGGAGATTAAAATCTGATGTGGTGGCACAATCTGTAATCCTGATGCTTGGGAGGCTGAGGCAAGAGGATCTTGAGTTCTAGGTCAACCTTGACTACATAGGGAGCTCAAGTCTAGCCTAGACTATGTAAGACCCTGTCTCAAAATAATAAAACAAAAGTATAATCATAATCTAAACAAAAAGAGGAATATGTGCTACAGTATGCTCTTAGATAAATTACTGCTTTGTAGACTTTGTATGGAACAACAACAACGAGCAGGTGAGACTGACCTGTGCATGCTGTGATTGCTACTATCAGATCAACCATTAGCAAATCTTTAATTAACGACTGAAAAAAAAAAGCATCCGGAAGGCTCTCCTTATCACAGCAAAAGCTTGCCTATTGCTCAGATCTGTATTGTTTAAATATTTTGATCTTAGAAACACTGTTCCAGGTAAGCAGAGGTGCATCCTGCCATTCAGGGCTGTAAAATGGTGACATGAAACCTAGGTACCAAATGGTCAGATATGTATGCTTGAAACATCTACAAATACATCCCAGTGTTCAAACAAGGTAGAAACATTGGAGATGTGCAAAGACATACAAATGAAAACATTTCCTAAGGAAACAAATTAGGACAAATCTAAACTGTAAAATGAGTTGGAACCAATCATCCTGTTCTGGCCCAATCAGTGAAATGCAATGCAAAGCAAAGCCCAAGTACCCCTGCTCACCCCTACTCCCATGGGTGGTGAGTCAAAATGGAACATCACCTGATGCAGAAAACAGGGCCAAGTTTAGTCAAGCTCAGTGTAGCATTGCCAATGGAAGATGTGCAGGAGGCAGGAAGGGGAGGGAAAGAAAGACAAATGGCCGGATGAGTGTTCAAAAGGCAAACAACCAAAACAAATAAATATTAAAGATAATTTTTAAAGGATAATAACAAATTTCCCAGTTCTGATGGAGGAATAGGGTCCACATAGGGAGCACTGCCTTGCCTGCCAAACTCTTTACTACTCATGTAAATCACTCGAAGGACAAGTGATGATTTCTGAGAGGGGAAACACTGGGCAGGGTTCATGTCTCCAGGGTGTGCAAGTTGTTTCCAACTCCTAGTTCCTGAACACTTAGCTAGGGGGACAGCTGTTCACTGTTGATTCTGTATTGGTATAAGACAGAAAGCTGGACTGAGTAGGGGCATTGGAAGGCTATTCTAAGATTACTCCCCCCAGAGCTGGTCCTTGATTGTGTAATCAGCAAAATGTGCAGTCTTCCCTCACCCTACCCTGGTTTCTCTTCCAAATCTTTTTGCCCGCTAGGCCATCTCTACCTTTTGTCCCAGTGCTCTGATCCACCCAGGGGCACTGGAGAAAGCAATTTTTGTTTCCTAAAGGTGCTATAACAAATTATGACAGTATGGCTTACAAAACAGAACTTTGTTCTCTAAAAATGTGTTCTCTCTCTCTCTCTCTCTCTCTCTCTCNCTCTCTCTCTCTCTCTCTCTCTCTCTCTCTCTCTCCCTCTCTCTCCCTGTAAGATAATGATTCAAAAACCTACAGATTCATTTTAAAGCATACAAATACATCATCTGAGTTAATTTTGCATTTTTAAGAAATGCAAATTGAAGCTTTATTTAATCTATAAATTTGAAGAGTTTTGAAATCTGCAAATTATACACCTTTGTTTTCACATTGGTGGAAACCTAGGAGTTTGGGTACCCCAATGTCAGGCTCATCTAGTCCCATGCTGATACTAGACTTACATCTTGGCCACTAACTAAATCATGTGTGCCTGTGTAACCTCTAACCCCCGGCACCTCATTTTCTTCATGTAAACTGTGATTAATAAATGTCCATGGGTGATAAATTCATTGTCAATATTAAATGAAAGAACTTATGCAGAGCACTCACACTATTGTCTGCTTCACACAGAACCAGTCATTGATGTATGGTAATGGCCAACACTATTAGTTTAGTGCAATTCTTTAGACATTGGACCAAATTATAAAATAATCAAAACAGGGCTCCAATATATTGTATTCACTAAGTGTAGCTCATCAAAAGCACTCCTTAAATATTTATGATATGTTTACATTTTAGTTTAGTTTGTTACTTAATATAGAAATTTTGTTTTAAAATTTTACATTCTAGATTGTTTCTATAGTGTAAGAGCACATGATTTTGATAAAGACTGTTTGGGTGCCATATCTGATCAAAATTTCTAACTATGCAAGCTTAAATAACAATTTTAATCCTCAGTTTTCTTAACTGAAAAACTGAGCTCAATAACAGTATTTATATAAAATACATTATGTGTATCACATTACACAACTCATGTAAAGGACTGAGCACTATGTCCAGAATATGGTGAGCTCTTAAGAAATGATATAATAGGATTGGAGAGATGGCTCAGAGGGTAAGAGCAGTGACTGCTCTTCCAGAAGTCCTGATCAATTGGAAGCAACCACATGGTGGCTCACAACAATCTGTAATCGGATCTGATGCCCTCTTCTGGTATGTCTGAAGACAGATACAGTATACTCATATAAATAAAATAAATATTTTAAAAAAGGAATGATGTAATAAACATAATACCTAGCCTTTCATTAAACTTGCTGATTTTTTCCTTAATACTTTAAACAAAATGATCATCACAATAATGTTATTTCATTTTTCGAACCCATTGGATAGATATCACTATTGCTACTTTACATAACAGTATACAGAGTTCTAAGTCACAGCTAAGTAATACATGATGGGGATGGATTTAAAAATAACCCTACTTTGGTGATAAACTTTATTTGCAACTCCCTGTCACATACAAAGGCATAATAACCAGAGCAATGGCAATAGCTACCAAGAGACTTTGTTCCAAGCACCATGTTCAGGGATTTTCCCATGATATCTTGGGAGATAGAGCATTTCAGGTAGTATTTATAAGAATTTCTAGAAGAACTGTACTATTGCTCATTATCACCTTATAAGCAAGAGTACCAGAGCTCAGAAAACTAATTTGCCCAGGAAAACCAAATGTCTTATACCACAGCATGGTAGAAACTGGGACTCCAGAGTTCTTCCTTTACGTGGTAGAATGACACTATGTTTTTTTTTTTAATTTGGCCTGCACTGTGGCTGACAAAAGATATGGATTTGCAGAATAGTGGCTGTTCTATACCTCAGCAAAAGACAGACAGACAGACAGACAGACAGACAGACAGACAGACAGAATCTAACAAAAACTCCCAACCCCAGGCTTGAGAAGCCTCTGTTAAGTTTTTGGTCAGGTTTATCTAAGAAGACTCCAAAAACATTACAAGCTATTGTTATTGCCCTTGGCTGCCCCCCCCCCAGAGGTAGAAGGTAAACTCTAATTGCTGAAACACCCTACACTTCAGACACAGGGTCCAGAGGCCCAGACCTGGAACTGACCTGAAAGCTTCCTCCCCAAGGAATAGTTTTTATGGTACTAGAAGCCACCATGCAAGCTTCCAAAGGAGGAATGCAACCAACAGTTCTACCCAGTTATGATGCCTATGAACCACAACAATGATCAGTATGGCACTGTAACTCTAAGGATACTGTAGTGGTATACATACCTTGGTAGTAACCAACATCTCCCCAATTAGACTTAAGACCCACTGGACAAAAGGGAAATCATGTCTGCTACTGAAAACCTAGGCAACTGACCAGGGTGAGTGAAGTCATGGATATCAGAAAAGACTCTACAAGTTTCAATTTACTAAACCACATTCAATTTACTAAATCCTTACTGCATTCTAATTATTTGTCCCTATTCTCGTAAATAAGTCTAGCCTTTGCCCTTCCTCAAGGAAACTTCTTTTTTCAACAGAAGAAAATCATTGCAGGGGGCTGGAGGAATGGCTCAGCGGTTAAGAGCAGCATCTGCTCTTCCAGAGGTCCTGAGTTCAATTCCCAGCAACCACATGGTGGCTCACAACCATCTGTAATGCAATCTGATGYCCTCTTCTGGTGTGTCTGAAGACAGCAACAGTGTACTCATAAATAAATAAATACATCTTTTTTTAAATAAAAAGAAGAAGATCATTACAGAAACCCACAGCCAATCAAAGTGCAGAGATGTAGCGTCTAGTCCCAGATAAAACATCTATAACATAACTCCTATACCTAAGGCCCAGGAATCATTGCAGAAGATGGGGCAGAAAGATTGCTGAGCTACATGAGCAGAGTTTGCTATAAGGTTCTGTTTCCTAGCAATGTCAGAAACTACACTCATGAAGTTGAGCTAACACATGACCCAAAGTCAACGCCAATGCACATGCTAATATGGAAGAAGAAATGTTCATACAAAGTCAATCCTACAAGGAAAACTACAGGCAATTAACGAATGCTCAAAGCAGGAAAAATAGTCCTTTCCAGGAAAGACCATAACAATTGGTTATACAACAGCAAATGGTCAGCCCTGAAAACATACACATAGAAGTAGTATTATATGTATTGAACAGGTTGTATTTATGTATTGAGGTAAAAAAAAAAAAAAGAATCCTTCTCTATATTCTCATTAGCTACTCCAGCAGACATCTCCTGGGTTACTAAGCTTCTGGAATGAGATTCGAAAAAACAGATTTCTCCACTTCCACACCAAATACAATAATTTAAAATCATGAGTTGTGTCTCTCAAAATAGTTTTATAGTAGAATCTCTTTCAACTTCCCCAGTAGCAGCTATCCTGAGATACTATCATAACCCAAGATTTTTTTTTGGGGGGGGGGGTGGAAGTTAAGCAATAAAGACTGTTTTCTAAGAATCCCGTTAAACTGAAAATTATGGCCCAGGAAAAATGGCTCAGCTAGTAAAGACACTTGCTACTCCAGTCTAGTGTCATTAGTTCCACTCTCAAAAAAAGAACTTCATCTATAAAGATGTCCTCTAAGCTTCCCACATATCCCATGGCAAGTGTGAGCATGTGTGCACACAGACAGGTAGATAAATGCAAGTTATTACTGGAAAATCAGCTAAAATTGTTACTGACTTAAATGGCAACAATGGGTTTGTGCTGCTGAAGGGTATGGATACCAGTAACTGAAAGTACCAGACAGGGGGAAAATATCCAAAGTAGACACTGTGCAGAAATTGAACTCTGCCACTAGAAAGAAGTTGAGTATTCTGACCAATGCATGCCCTACCAGTCTTTAAACAATGTAGCATGATCGTGCTTGTTCAAACGTGTTGAGCTTTTCTGCAAAAGAGTTGGAATGAATGTTTAAAACCAACATTAAAAAAAATAAAAAAAGTTTTCTCAACAACATCCTTCAAATAATTAATCCCCTTCAGTTAAATACACCTCTCTCCTAATCATGAGCATACTCGTAAGCAAGCCCCAAAATAAACTTTTGCTCAGAATGCTTTTGTTGAGCTTGAATTTCTATTCTTTTTATCCCACTTACACGACTACTCAGCTCAACTCAAAATTGTATATAAGTGTCAGAAAAAGAGAAAAAGCACAAGTTACCAGATGTATCTCCTTCCTAAAGGTCTTAGTACATGTTAAAAATTAGATATCCAAAGGCCCTGGAGCATTAGGACTTCCATAGATCCTCAGAATTCTCTTTTAAGGAAATTTGTAAGAATATTTAAAAATGTTTTGCTGGCATCTTCCTCAAAATACAATGTGAAATTTGTATGTGCTACAAAGAACAAATTTTCCGTGATATTTACGTGATCTGAGTGATGGCCACTCAGATCAATCTATTAAGTACACCTGCACAAGATTCCTGTTTCTCTTCCTAGTTATTATCCTCTCCTGTCCAGAGGTGACTACTATTTAGACATGTAGCACTAACAGTATTGATTGAATATACTTGTTCTTGAATTTCATATAAATAATATCATTTACTCCTTCATCTCTGGATTCTTTCATTTGGGATTCACCTACATTCTTTGTGTGTATCCATATCAACTATAATAATGGATGCTACATATAGAACTCTTAAATGTTGAGATTTGAAAGGAATTTTACAAAACTAAAAGAACTCAGACACTTAAATATAGAAGGGGTCAGAGAAAGCAGAAGAACAAGTGGGAAAGCCTTAGGAGTGGGGAAAGTTGAAAACTATAGTGTCTACCAAAGCTGAAGCACTTCACCTCTGTTTACGCAGTTCCTGGTGATTTTTGTCATGTAGGAATATAGATCTGATAAATCCAGCCTTCCCAGCTTCTCAAGAGAAATCAGACATCTGGACTGTTTTGGTAGAACCTCTGCACTTCTGAAAAAAAAAAAAAACCTTAAAATAAGTTCCAATTGATCAAAATATCAGGAAATAATGAGCCGATTGAAAGCCATTTTGTAAATTCTAACAACAGAACTTCCCCACGTACATTCAAGGAAATAAGATTCAGAAAGGAAGGAATTTGCCATGATTACTGTGTGTGCAGACCAAAGCAGGCTGGTGCAATTTAGAACAAAGAATATGAAGGCAGATGACTAAATGAAGTGCCATCTTCATTGGCACTGGGCGCACGATTTAGTCTTTGTGGGCTTCAGCATTCTCATTTGTGAAAGTAGCTGCCTCATATGGTTGCTGGAAAACTGAATGAGCTAATATATGTAAAGAGCTTAGTATAGCATCTAGTACATTTAAAATGACTAAGAGTATTAGTTGTTTTTTATCCTGTTGTTATTATTTCCATAGGCAATGTATGGGAACAGTAATATCCTTTATCATTTCTAAGAAGTTAAGTTCCTCAGGAAATATTACTTTAAATATGATATCAGGACACTTACAAATATCAGGCTTGATAACACCAAATCTGTGTTCAATTTAGATATGCTCAGGTGGTTTTTTTTTTCTTCTCCAAAAGGACACATGCTGCTGCCAAAAGAAGATGAATGTTGAAATCTGTGTTTCTCATCAGTGGAAAGTCAGCTTTCTACTTCCTGGAAAGTTGGAGTTTAGCTCAAATCAAAGAAACAAATTAAACTTTAAAATGATTTCAGACAAAGTTTGTCAGAAATGCAAATATTGTGTGTAGTAATGTAAGACTTTGGGGGTATTTGGAAAGGGTAATCCCAACATCTTTCAAAGTTCTTTCACAAATATGATAATCCTGATCGTTAGAGATGGAAGTCACCACCTGGAAGAGAAGTGTGCACCTGTAAGTCCCAGCACTCAAGAAGTTGAAATGGGACTGGGAGTTCAATGTAGTTTACACCTATCAAGTTGCAGCTCAGCCTTGGCAATATAGTAAGTTTCAAAACTAAAAATTAAGAAGTGAGAATGCACGTATGAAATCACTGAACACAGAGGAGGAACATGCCCCAAATCATACAGCTCCTGCAACTGGACAAGGGATACTGAAACAGGAAATAATGTCTTCCGAAGAATCGCAAGCCATGTGGCTACATTTGTAGCATTAGCCCTGAACCACAGGAAGAGGCAGCTGTGGATAGGGAAATGATGAAAAGCTACTTGGAGGAGGCAGCCTAGAGAAGGATCAGATTTCTCAAGGCGGCTGTGGAAAGCCAGGCAGGGGGGATAGCTAGGAGAAGAAATGTAAAGACAATGCATTGCATGGGAGATACTGTCCCGATGAAGGGTAATGTACACAATAGTAGTGAGAAGGAAGCCTTGCCATAGGGAAAAGGTTGGGACTGCATGCTATAGGGTTTTTAATAACAAGATATTCTAACGCAAAGAGCAGTAGGGTTGCTTTTTGCCCATGAAAGAAATCCCTACTCATATTTTATGAATCATCCAATTGCTACAGAAAAATAGAAAATGAAAATGGAAAGGTCCCTCTATTCTCACTACTCAGAGTACCCACCATTAATGATTTCTTTTGAAACTTGCCAAAAAACAGCTCCCATGAAGTTCTTTTTAAATACCAATGTTTATTTTGCAACTGTGTCATCCAATGCACTCACACCAGTGCAAACCCATGATTATATTGCACCATAATCCAGGTTCACACAAGCTAAAAGAGAAAGTATCTCCATAAGTACTGTGTATCCTGTTTAAAGTCAACAACAACGACAAAAAGAAATTGCAACACACTCTTTTTCGTGATTATAATATAATTATATCATTTCTCCCTTCCCCTTCATCCATCCCAAACCCCCCCATATACCCCTCATTGCACTTGTTCTCTTTCAAATTCTCTTTTATGGACTATTTTCGTTAACTATTCTCTTTAAAAAGGAAGAAGCGCAAAATGGCTTTTTTTTTTTCAATCCTTGACAAAGAACTAACTCATCAGTGCAATCTTTCCCATTTGCACATGTTGGCATGCACTGAAAAAGTACAAATGTCCCAGGAATCTGATGTGACTCCTTGCTAATGATATTTTCTGCTTCATTCTTTCAGCCAAGAAATAATCAGAGTGTAGAAAGAGGGGGCTATCTTTCTGTCAGGGTGTACTCAGAGAACAACGCTTAGTTTAGATGATACAGCTGTGCTAGAAAATCAAATAAGAGTAATGACAAGAACAAAATAATGGCAAGGATGGAATGGAAGTGGAGAAATGGAAACTAGTTATGCAAACATGTCCAAGAGGAAGTGATTGAGATGAAAAAATTAAACCAACAGGACCATGTTATGCTACATTTGACATGAGAAAATCAGACCCAGAATTACAGAGTGTTAAGAAAATATACACTAGAAAGCTCATAAAAATATTGAGAGAAGAACGGTTGATACTGCAGATTAAAAAAAATCTATCTGGCAGTTTTGAATGAATGTTAGTAAGAGCTAGTAGTTTAGAAAATTATGATATAGTGAGAAGTTAAAAATTGCCAGGACCACATATTTCTTGACCAAACATATTTAAAACATTTGCGTGTTACCATCATCTCTGCCAAATATCACATTTCCCTTTGAGAGTCTCTGTATCGCATTATGTCTGTGGACTCATACACTCCCTCGCGTACTCTGCACTTCATCCAAATTGGACTGCTGCTTCTCTATTCCCAGGCTACAGGGTCCAACCTCTGTGTCTTGGTTTTAACTCTTTTTTCCATCAAGAATGTTCTTGTTTTCATTCGCCTTGATTTTATCCCCATATGGACATGTTCAATTCTTACCTTCTTCCAAAATTCACCCCAAAAGCTTGTTTTACAATGTCTCCCCTGATTCTTCTTGATGCTTCTTTCTACCTCCTTTAACAATAATACCCAAAACACTTCTATCTACTTTCTGCCCCTCCACTAACAGCAGATAGCTACATATTTATACCAAAGTCCATACTTTGTTTTCCTAAGCTGTGAGCTCTTTGATAGAAAACACCAAGTAGGATTATCTTTGTATCCAGCATCCGGCACACACACACACACACACACACACACACACACACCAAGCATATACAGAAAATGCACGCACACACACACATGAGCGTACACACACACGAACACACACATACAGAGGGATGCATGTAAGTAGAGAAGTGCTGAATAGCATAATTAACTGCCTGAGTAGTCAATAACTATTTATAGAAAGAGAGTAGGAAATAAAGAATGTGGGTTTATACTATGTAAAGCAAATGATTTTGGAGTAATCGTGTATTCAGTTTATATGTAAATATTTGAGGGGAATTTTGTTTAGATACACTAGATAAGCTGACAAGAAAATCAATGACAATCCTTTGAACTAGAAATATTATTTTTATCTTCTACTACTGTTCAAGAAATGTCTATTTTTAGATACTAGCATTATTTCCAGTCTTCATAACAACCTAGTAATTACCAATTATTATCTCCTACTCTCCAGATGAGTAAAATGAATCTCAGACAATCTATATAACTTGCCTGAAATTACACAGCTAGTGGAAAAAAAGCAGCACTGGGAATTGGATATCGACCTGCCTTACCTCAAACCCTATGTTCTTTCCAATGGCACTTTTTTTTTTCAAAATCACTCTCACAACTACTACTTAATACATTTCACACAGCAAAACAGAGAGAGTTGGGTATCCACATTCCTCCACTTTCCACCCCTAAATGCCTACTTTCCCTGCAGCGTCACTGAAAATTTATCACCCTCTTTTTAAATACCCTGCAAACCTGTAACTAACATAGAAGTCTCATGGACTGATTAAGCTCTTTGCGTGCAGTAAACAAAGTCTCCTTTTATATAATTTTAAAAAAATAATAAACTGCAAATTAACAATTTGTCTTTAAGTGACAAAATATACACTCGTTGAGTTTTAAAAGATTGTTTCTAAATGTTCCTTCTCCTCTTTTCTCCTCCACCTCCTCTCCTTTCCTGCCATCTCTCCTTGTCCATTCCTAGCCCTGCCACCTCCTCCTTCCCTTCCCTCCCTCTTGTTTGGCTCCTTTCTCCCTTTGGTCTTGAGTGGACTTGATTTACTTTCTGGGTAAAGGAATGTCACAAGACAGCAGAAAGAAGATGGCAGCAAATAGAGAAGGTCAGACCCTTATCATATAGGCCTCTCCAAGAGTGGGCTTATAGAAAACCTTCCCATAATGCTGCACCCAGATCAGAATTTAGCAAAGTCATCCAAGTGAAATCATTAAGTAAGTATGTTAACTAATGCTAATGCTATACTATATYCATCTTTTTCTTAAGTTTTACATTTTAACTAAAATATGATTACATTATCTCCCCTTTCCCATGTTTCTCCTCTTTCAGAGTCATGCTCTCTTTTACTTTGATTATTTTTACACATACAGCCTGCTGTGTCCCTATAGTGGGTGCCTTTTAAAATGGTCTCTTTACCCTACAATAGCTTTCCTAACAAGAAAAAATTTCAAGGGTTGGCATTCTTTCAAAATAAACTATAAAAATGATCACATCCTCAAGAAATTTCACTTTAAACACTTTTGCATTGAGTCTTCCCTTCCACAGGTGACATCTGATCAGAATAAAAGGTTTCTTATGTGCGTGGCAAGAAATAAAATGGGAAGATGGTAAATGTCACTAAGCAAGACTTAAATACAACAATTTTTGACTTCCCCCAACCTATGAGCAAGTGCTTAGAATCCCTGTCATATTAAGGAAGAATTCTTCCTTGTCTTTTCAACAGCCAAAGAAATAAGCAATTATCACTGTCTTGGTGCTAACACACTGTAATAAGTGTGTTGCWGACAGTCAAAAGGAAGGTCTTAATTTGTACTAAGCACATGAAGGGTTAAATTTAAGAAAGCGCTGCAAGCTCTAATGTAACCATAGGAATAATAACTTGAACACAACAGTCACCAGGGTGGGACTGCCCCCAAGAGGGAGCTGGGCATTGTGCCAGAGACCTGTGGGGTAACCTGCCCTGTTGGTTCTATACAGGGTTAATAGAGAGACTAGCAGGAACTTAAGTTGCTTGAAGCTGCAGACCAGCTAGCCTGAAGGAGAAAGAGCTTGGCAGGAGTCTAAAATGTTTCAGAGTGTGCATTTACCAACAAAATAAGATCATGCTTCACAATGGAATGTACAAAGTAGAGCTTCATCTCATTCAACCTTTCCCTTCTCTTTCTTCCTAAGCTAACAATCAACATATGCAACTTATTAACATAACTGAGCAGAAACAGTTTTTATTACTGTGCAGGCTTTGTGCGTCTGCGAAATGAACAGATTTGTCTTTTTTTCCCCTGAAATATTCATTTGCCTAGTTAAGAGAACTTCACTTACTTAAAATGTTTTCATAACCATCCGAAAGACTCCATAAACGCCATGATGTTGTGAGTGTAAGAAGGATTAAACTGTAGGAGAACATGATGAACGTTTGCATGTGATTACTTCCCTATTCTTACTTTCCTATTCTTACTTGACTAATTCAGGATATTAAAACCACTTTAGGCATTTGGATAAAAGTCAGTGTAGCTTTTTTTTAACCACTCAAAAGAGAATAATTCTCTATGTTTAGGCAGTTTGGAACTTGTACTTAAGGACGTTGAAATTTGGTCTTTGCTCTTTAGTGAAGGGGAGTCAGGGAAGAAAGGTCCCTGTGTTTACCCACTGAATAAATACGCCTCTAGGCAAGGCACTGTTTGGTGCTTTAGTCCCTGGACTTTTTAAACATCTATCTTGGCTGCTCGACAATCCCCATGCTAATCACCTCATCTTCCCGCTTAGGTGCCTCCAGTCCTAATTCAAGAGAATTATTTGGCAAAGTAAATGATCCATGACCCAACCAGGAAGGAAAGATAAAAGCTCCGGAGTGGTGAAAAATTAATGCTGTTAAATCTATGAGCTGTAGATTTCTTCATATGAAATGTCCTTGCTCAAACAATTCTGGAACGTTTACCTATCTAGTTCTAAGATAATTCTAAGATGATTAGAAACAATAAATTAGAATTGTTACTTCTGTTACAGGGCTTATTATTGCTCTTAACTTTTATTAAATGTGATTATCTTTCATACTATGATAAGTATTTTACACACATTATTTCATTCATTTATTCATTGTTTGGTGTATGTGTGTGAGTATGTGTGTGTGTGTGTGTGTGTGTGTGTGTGTGTGTGTGTGTGTATTATAGACTCTCACATAGCCCAAATTGGCCTGGAATTCACTGTGCAACTGAAAGTGGCCTTGAAATCCTGATACTCCTGTGTCTGTTTGCTGAATGTTTGAATTATAATATTTGGATATTTGACTGATCATTCACACCACTCCTACAAAGTTAAATACTGTTATTGGCTCCATTTCACAGTTGCATAAACTGAGGTTTGAACTCTAAATTTTAGAAGGACTAAAAAAATTACCAAATCTGTATAAGTTTAGTATAGACAGGCATAAAGGGAATGGTGTGGAGGATTATTTAATAGCAAAAGAGTATTGAATATAAAAAAAATCAAGATTCTAGAAAGCATAGCACTTTGAAGAACCTTAGTTTGGGTACAGATTGCTTTATAATTCACAATAACTATCAGAGCCATATAAATATCACAGGAGTAAAACGAGTTAGTTTGTGTAGGTATGATCATCAGACAACTTAAATAGGTTATACTGTGTCTCAAACTGTCCTCTCATTAATGATAAGAAAATAAAACAAATGTCATAACTAGAACTATCTCTGTTTTTTTTTTAATTGGTGAAGGCATTACCAACTGACATTTTTCTTCTCAACAGGAAAGAATGCTTCAGTTTTCTGAAAATTTCTACACAAATAGAATTAATTGTCTGATAATGGTGACATGGTTTACTTTTAAAATAATTGCAAGGTACATACAGAACAAACTAAATCTGCACATGACTTTACTTTGCTTCTTAAAGCCTTTGCATTCAGATTCAGCTAGACTTTCTTTCAACTTTCTGAAGTTTAGGCCTATTCCATCTCCAGGATTTATTCCACTATGCTAATAAGTGGAACTGACGATGTTTATAGGAGACTTGGGACCATGGCTGAATTGGTGTGTGATTTGAAGTAGCCTTATATAACTCCATGCTTCAATTAAAATAGCTGTTCCTGATCCTTGCTTAAAATGGCCACATGACCCATGCCCAGCATAAAACTGATTTGGCACGAGAAAACAGAGAGACCAGTAAAGGTGGGATACCTATGTGCTGTCAGGAGCTACCTGAGAAGCTCAAGTGGGCAGAAGAACCCTGGGCAGGTATATTCATAATCAGTCAAGTTCTTTTTACAAGGTAGCCCATCAAAAGTTTGCCTCTCCGGCATCCGTACTCTATCATAAGTTTCCTAGATCTGTCCATGGTAAAGATTCTAAAAAATTATTTCAAGGTGGGACAGTCGGGACTGAGTAGGTAGACAGGAGGAAGAACTGAGGGGGCTGTAGTTTGCTCTCTAAGTAAGAATCAAACAAACGTCCCAGTGTGGATCGAGTACGGGTAAGTTACGTGAGACAGACATAAAAAAATCAAGTCCCAAACCACTGCGGTCATTCAGAAATGTTTGCAACTTTTCACAAGGGCAGTGGTATTACTCCCAATTTCCTGACCAAATATTTATTAAAGTAACCAAGGACTGAGTGCACGAAGCTGCCTCCCATCGGTACAGCGTCCTACTTTCCTTCTAGCTCGGAACTGTGAGGTACTGTCAAAAGAAAAAAAAAAAAAAAACCACTCTTCCATACTCAAAATAGCTACGTTACAGAGGAGAGTTGGAACGTGTTCTGGGAGTGGGTGTGTTTGTTTGAGTTCAGTGTGTGCAGAAAAGGCAAGCCTCCGCAGCCATTCACATACTTCTCTTCTCAGCGATGGCTACGCAGACAGCAGAGCTCCAGCCCTCCATCTCTAAATGGTAATGTACATCTATAAAGAGTATTTTGTTAACTATTTTGAGGCATTTTATAAATAATATGCATGTGTCTGCTGAATATGTATCTATGTATGCTCATTTATTTATTTATTTATTCATTCAACTTTTGCCTGCTTTCTCCCGGGTCTGATTGTGTGTGGTTACTTGTGTGGTATGATTTCTGAGGTGTGAGAAAGAGCATCCCCACCCCCAATTCCTATGCTAGTCAGTCAAAATATCTCCCGAGTTAGCCCCACCACAAAACCGAAAATCCCCATAGCGCTCTAAACATCTGATTTGGTCGCTGAAAGCAGCTGCTAACATCCAAAAAGTTACATTGAAATATTAGACAGACACTAGAAATTAAAAACGATTTAAAACAAAGGCATATGGGGCAATTGTTTCTGATATAATGTGAAGTTTCAAAAGAATGCAAACTGACACGTACAGTCTGGGTCATGTGCTATTAAAATGTCATGAGGTCAGGGCAAGTATATATACCCCAGTTCATGAACATTTGAGCTTGTGGTAAAAGAAACCCAGCAGAGTTGGACAGGTTTTGTTGATTTATATAGAATGAGTGCTTTCCACAGTTTCTGATCCTCAGCTCCCTCTCTCTTCACAGTGTGTCTCACACCTCCCGGTGCTGAGCTCTGAGGCTCCCAGTGACCTCTTGGTAATCAGCCTTGGCTGGGTCCAAATCCCCACCCCTTGGAAAAGTCACGGAGCCTGACGTCTGTCTGCCTGTGAGCCGCTTTCAGCAAAGACCTCACAAGCAGCTACTCAATCTCTCTTGGTAGCAAATTGCCAAACCAGGCCCGTTTCCTCAAAAGATGGTAGAGGACTTAGCAGCTTCCTATGTTGCTCTGAAATTGGAGAATGAAATTCTGCAGGCTCAAGTGAAGAGGCTCATGGAAGAAAATGCTGCCCTCCAGGCCCAGATACCAGAGCTCCAGAAATCCGGAGCAGCCAAAGAGCATGAACCACTCCGAAAGCCCTCAGAGGCCCAAGAGCCCCCAGCAACCACAGAGCCCAGGAAGCCCACAAAGATCAGAGAGCCCAGGGAACTCTCAGCCATTAGAGAGCTTAGGGGCCCCGCAGAGATCAAGGAGCCCAGGGACCCTTCAGCTGTCAGAGACCTCATGGGACTCCCAGAGACCAGGGAATTCCAGAAGCCCCCAGAGACCAGTGAGTCTGGAGGATCCTCAAACATCACAGAGTTCGGGGGACCCCCAGAGATCAAGGAGCCCCATTCACCCCCAAAGTTCCAGGAATACTGGGGACCCCAGGAGCTCCCAAAGGTCAAGGAGTCCTGGGAGCCCCCAGAGTCCCTGGATTCCACAGCAGCCTGGGGAGTCCAAGAGCCTTCAAAGCACAAGAAGGCTCACAAACCCCCAGAGCTCCAGGCGCTCACAGCCTGGAAGCCTCCAGCAGTCAAGAAACCCCAGGAGACCCAGAAGGCTCTGGAGTCCCCAGCAAACCAGAGGCCCCAGGCATCCCCAAGGGGTTATGATCTCCCAGCAGCCTGTGAGGCGGAGCCCACAGACATCCAGGGTACCCCAGCCCTCAAGGAGCTCCAGAATTCACAGCTCCACAACCCTCCAAATGATGAGGAGTCTCAGACGGTTTCAGAATACCACGAGGCCTCATCACAGCTGGAGCCCCTTGAGCATCCACCTACCCAGGAGACTCTGGAGCCTCGGGTGCCCCAGGAGTCCCTGGACCCCTCAGATGCCGAGGAGTTCCTAGAACTCTCAGTACCTGAAGAGTCCCTAGAAGGCCTAATAGTTGTGAGAACAGGAACAGAACAGGCCCAGCGAGAATTAGAGGCTGCAACTTTGCCCCTGGAGTACCCTTTGGCCTTCAGTGAGGATTTTCAGAAACTCTCTGAGTTTTTAGTTCAGTTGAACGGTTACCTGAGAACCAGAGGGTATCCAACTGAAGCAGCTCTAGTGAGCTTTGTTGGCAGCCTCTTCTCAGGTGAGGCAGGAAGGTTGTTCCAGCCCTTATTAGACAGCCAAAACCCCCTGCTGGAGCACTTTGAGAGGCTACTGCGAGCGCTCCAAGATACTTTTGACAATCCAGAAAGTTTGGAAGTTGCTAACCAGGGCCTCCCTCAGCTTTGCCCAGGGGAAGGCCTTGGTCCCAGATCCTCAACCCGCTTCCACCTCATTGCTCAAGAGTTAAATTTGGGTGAAAACACACTCTGCATCCAATTTCAACAAGATCTTGCCAGTTCTATTCAAAATGAACTGTCTTGCACAAGTCCATCCACCAACCTATCTGATGTGATCATTGAGTGTGTCACCCTAGAAGAGAAGGCAAGTGGTGGGGCTGATTCCAGTTCATCATCCTCTGAAGAGGAAAATGGGTCGGAAAGTCCACCCACTGAAAACCAACCGGTTCAAGCTACAAGTAATCGCCCTCACCTCAGCGAGGCTGAACGGGCCAGACGCCGCGAAGGCCACTTGTGCCTCTACTGTGGCCATCCTGGTCATTTTGCCAGAGACTGTCCTGTCAAGCCTCATCGTGCCCAGCAGGCGGGAAACATGGAGGCCCGGCGGTAAGGGGGATCCCGGGCGGGCCAATCTACAAATATGCTTCCCCCTCTCTTCCCATATCTATGTCCCGTACCCTATGGCTAACTGTTGAGATTAGGCTTGGAAGACGGCAATTCTTTGAACAAGCAATGGTGGATTCAGGCTCCTACAGAAACAGCATCGACCACTCTGTGGTTCTTCGAGAGAAGATACCAATCCGCAATAACATCTTCCCTCTCATGCTTGAAACAGTCGATGGGCGTCCGCTGATTAATGGACCCATAACCAAAGAAACACCGCCTGTTGAAGTCAAAATTGGAAACCACGTTGAAGAGCTCCAGTTTGACATTATTCATGCACCACGCTACCCTCTGATTCTTGGCATCCATTGGCTTGAGACACACGACCCAAACATCGAATGGAGCACCCGAACTGTGTCCTTCCCATCGCATTATTGCCATTACAATTGCTTCAGGCACAGGTGGAATCGAAGAAGGCGCGACGAAATAATTGCTGGTTAGATGGTGGGTCCTAGTGACTTCTGGCCATCTGCCTTCTGTTACCTCAGCTGTCATCAGCATTTGCTGCTCTCTGAATCTTCCACTGAACCTCTGGCTATGAACGAAGGCTACCTGTACAACGACGCTGCCTCTTGGATGATGGACTGAACCTGACGACTTTGAGCTGCTTTTCCCCACCAACCTTGCATGCCTCCCTCTTTGAACCCTGCATTATGTAGGGCCTTTTTTTTTTTTATCGCAATTCACACTAATGATATGCATGCGAATAGATATTAGAAACTAATACTGAAAACTGTAGCTGTTAGACTGATTTTGTTATTTTCTAATCAAAATTACTTTACCACATATTTTGTGTTTTTTTTAAATAAAAGCGATTTTCAAGTATTTTTTCAGTAATCAATAAACAGTGGGAAATGTTACTTGTGCTTGTTAATAATTTATTGGGGTAGCTGAGGAAGGGGGCAAGGGACCACTAAGTTTGGAGGAGGGTAGAGGGAGGGAGGTAAAATGTGAGAGTGAAGGGTGGGAGTAATGGGGGGAAGGGGTGGGAGGGATAAGGAGGGAGGAAAGAAGAGGAAGTGAAAATGTAGAAGGGAGAAGAGAAAAAGAGAAGGGAGAGGGGAGGTAGAGATTTGGGAAAGGCTTAAGGTTTGAATGGAGTCCTGAGAATTCCCAGAGTGACAATTCAGAGGACAGTAATTTAGGTAGAAGGAGATGGAAAAAGTCATAAAGTCTTGGTGTTAGGATTGGGTAAAGTATGGAGGGGTAAGCAGTGGTAAGGTTGAGAAAAGAATTTTGGAGAAAATGGGAGGAAATGGGAAGATTTGGATTCTGGGGGCTGGGGTAAGGGGAGCGAGAAATTCTGATAAAGGACCTCACTGGCAGTCACAAGCAGCTTTGAAACATCTTGGACTTCAGAAGCTAACCAAAGAAGAGCACCAGAGCAGGTAATGAGACACCAGTGGTGACCTACCATCCCTATAAATGGGTACCCATGGTTTATTCCTTGCAACACCAGAACTTGTCCTAGAAAAAAAAAAAAAGACCTGCCTACTAACTACCCTTACTACAGCAAAGGAGCAAGGTGGCAGGAATCAGGTTTTAACACACATATTTCAGAATCACCTCTCCTACATTTACAGGTTCCTCTCCCCTGCTAGCCATGCTGCCTGCCTGGCACACAGAGAAAGCAAATCCATAAAAGAAGCACGAATATGTGACCATGAGAGGGACCAGTGTCTTGACTTAAGTTATACACCCCCCCACACACACACACACACTTATTGGGGAGTATTAGAGAGCTGGGTAAAAGGTTGAAGAAGTGATCCATGTCAATCTTAACTTTCTTTTGTGTTCTCAGCTTCTCCCTACGATTTCTTTGAAGACTCATGAATGGGTGTGTTCTAAAATAGGTGATCAAATAAAAAGAGCTTCCATTCCTTCAGGCATCTTACACACATTAATCATCTCATTGCTTCTGAAAACAACCCAATGACATAGTTTTGTATGCTTTTATTTTAAAATAAGCAGAACCCCAGCACAGCTAGGAAGTCACAGAAACCACTTTGAGCTTCAAACCGTATTCCTTTTCCACTACAGCATGTCAAATTCCCTATGCAGTGGTGAGTGCCTAATGAGACTAGAGAAGCACGAAGGTAGGTGGAAACCCTGAGAAGGAGGGGAAATGAAGAGAGAAAAACTGCATGGTCTTAGATAGTAGTTTCTTTTCCCAAATTCCTTCAGCTTTACCGTTCCTCACTAGTCATCCTCCAAACTACCTATTTCTTGTCTTGGAGGATTTGACTTCCTTTGAAACTAAGACCAGATTTCCTGGTGGTTTCCATGACAATTGATTGTTCAGTGTGCATTGCTTAAAAACATCACTGTTCAATTTTTCTGGCTAGCCACCTCCAAACTGAATCTAGAGTCTGAGCAGCCTTAAGGCCATTGTCTTCTATAATCATTAGCAGTCACTCCCCTCCCCCAACATTCTAATGTGTTTTGTCACAAAAACATAATGTAGTCTGTGCTGAACTTTCCTCCAGAGCTCCATTTCAGTTCCCTACTTAACCCCTAGGTACAGAAATGGGGTCACCTATATCTCTAACCTTGACAGCATAGTTTTGCATAATGCCTGGCACGCGGAAAACTCTCCATAGCAACAGATTCAATATTCAAACATCATGCAGAGAAGAAGGCTTATTTGTAAGATATGTGTTTGCCGAGATTTTTTTCTCTACTGAAGATTCACCTCTAACGTTAAAACAAACAAAAACCCACCTTCGGGCAGCAACAAAAGAAAAAGAATGTCTTTTATTATCTCCCCCCATCTGCCCAGAGCTATAAAGACCAAATGTAGCTATTTCCCCAGGACTGAGGATTCATGGAACACCGGCTTTTCTGTGTAAAACTGGGAGAGTTATGGGCAAACTGAAACTGTTGGTCATTTTACCTGGACCCTCCAGTTTCCTATTTAGCTATGTAGATTTACTTAACTGAAGTACAACTCTTAATTTCAGAAAAAAATCCTATAGCTGGGGATGGAGAAACGGGAGTGGGCCTGGAATCTTGTAAAACTAGTGAAATAACCTAGTTCTGAAAATAAGCTAGAGAGTGAGAGAAGAAAAACTCAACTCAATTTCTGGCCTCTTCATCCCCACACATAAAAGCACACACACATACATACTCCCAGATTATTCCTGTCTCATTACAAAGCTGGGATTCAGGGATGCAGGGCTAAGTGTTCATCTAGCATGTTCAAGCCTGTGTAAGGCCCTGAGTTTTTCTTTTTAAAGAGTTAAAGAGTTACCTCATTCACAAAAGAACACACATGGAATGCAGTCACTGATAAGTGGATATTAGCCCAGAAGCTCTGAATACCCAAATCACAACCCACATATCAAATCATTCCCAAGAAGAAGGAAGGAGAGGGCCCTGGTCCTGGAAAGGCTTGATGCAGCATTGTACGGGATTGCCAGAACAGAGAAGTGGGAGGGGGGTGATTGGGGAACTGGCAGAGGGAAGAGGACTTATGGGACTTATGGGGAGGGGGAAACCAGGAAAGGGGAAAGCATTTGGAATATAAACAAAGAATATAGAAAATAAAAAGTTAAAGAGTAAGCAAACCCAGGAGTGTGGGTGCAACAATTCACAGGATGAGGGACTTTTACTCTGCTATTAACCACCATAATGATATTGATTCATTAGTCATGGGTTCTATTGCCCTAGAAAGGGATAATAATTTGTTAAATCATTATAAATAAGTATTAATTCATAAAAGAATTTTTGAGGACTAGTGAGATGGCTCAGCAGTTAAGAGCACTGACTGCTCTTCCAGAGGTCATCGAGTGGGCCTGAGCAAGAGGGAGAAGGGAAAGAGGTGGAGGGTAAGAAGTTTTGAAAGTCTTCTTATGTTAAGCAAAGACCTAGGAGAAAAGACAGAAAGGGGAAAAGATCAGAGATAGACCTAATTCTAAACTACGACTCATGGTTACTGCTCTGACCACAATTTAACTGGAAAAGAAGCTATTCACTGGAAAAGTGCTATTCATTCAGAGGAAAGAACACTGATTCTGCTATAGAGTAAAGAAAGGCAGACATAAAAACCTTGCTAAATTAATTGAAAAATGAGGTAGAAACATTTTATGATACAATTGATGATTTACATGAAAAATATTTTTTTCATTTTTTTATTGGATATATAATTTATTTACATTTCATTTCCCTTTTCCTGGTTTTTATGTCTACCACTTAAGTCTTTAATTTTCCATGAAGATTGTCAATTATAATGTGTTTTTCCATATATCTCTTCTATTTTATCAGAAATATCTTCCATGTAAATCTTCAATTTTATCATAACATGTTTTTACTTCTTTTTTCAATAAAAGAACATGCATTTCAGAAAAAAAAAAGAAAGGCATTTAGAGTTGGGCCTTTCAGGATTCTCACTAAAACAAGAGAAAGAGAAGGACTTTCTGTGTTAACTCAGTCTTAGGCTAAAGTTATCTGCACAACTAAGCAGCTCAAATTTCATCCTGGAAAATATTTGGGCTGGAGTATTTTTTGGTTTTAGATTTGAGTGCAGTTTTCTCTCCAGCTCGCCAACAAATTTCTATGTGGCAGGAATCTATAACATAAAAATACCTTCTCTTATCTCGCTTGTCCTCTATTTCACAAGCTGGGATTTTTTTATTAGAAACTGTATAATCAATTTATGTTTTAGCAATTTGATAATGCTAAACATGATAAAAAAGGATCATACTGTCACCATATTTTTTTTTCTCTGTAGATTTCATGAAGATGGCTTAACTATCAAATCAAAGGAATGAAAGTAGGTTTGGCTCAACTTTCTTCAAATGTTCATGATCATACACTAAAACTCACAGGCATATTCAAAACAATACTCCTACTATTAAGAATTTTAATATCAAACAGAAAACAAAAAAGAATTTTAATATTTAGTGATGGGAAAAGGCTCATGTATGTTAAAATCTACCTTTGTATGTAAGCCTTCTCAGTTCTAACTTTAAAAGAGTCTATAAACATAGTTTTAATATTCTATAATATTTTGATAAAATGAGTTCCCTCGAGCTGACTTTTCTAGCTTTAAACATTAATAAATCATTTTGATACATTTTGTAACATCTTTTTAATAATTGTAGCAAATATCTCACGTTTCATGATAATAAGCTTTTCCTTAAGTTGTCATGGTCCTTCCACAGAACTCATTTGTGATCCGGTTCTTTTTTTAAATAATTATTTATTCATTTTATGTATTTGAGTACTGTAGCTGTCTTCAGGCACAGATGAAGAAAGTTGGACCCCATTACAGAGGGTTGTGAGCCACCATGTGGTTGCTGGGAATTGAACTCAGGACCTCTGGTAGAGCAGTCAGTGCTCTTAACTGCTGAGCCATCTCTCCAGCCGCTGTGATACAGTTCTTAAACAATCAAAACAATTTAAAAGTTTCCCTTTTCAAGACTACATATAGAATTATAATCCTTAAAATGCTTGCTTACTGTAGTAAATGGTGATACCTAGCAATCTACTAGATGTTGAATATTAAATTCCTGGGTTTGCCACTCCCTGGCCATACTTCATTTAGCAAAAGCATCAAATAAGAAAGCTAATGCTAAAAAGGTGTTCTGAAAGCTAAAATCCTATTTGATAATATCTATTATTATGTTTATAACAGTCAAAGTCTTCAAGGTACTAAGATGACTGTTTAAACAGACTTGACGTCTAGGTTCTAGGTATTTATTTGGGATGATTAAAGAAATATTAAAGTAATTTTGATAGAATTGTTATATTAAATTGTGATTTTTACAACCAAAGCATTGGGATATGTGCTAGTGCTCTATTAACTACATTATCTGACATCTCAGTCCTTCTTTGTGCTGTGTTAACTAAATGATAACAGTATAATTAGTCTGAGCTTATCTCTTCATCTATTCAGTACAACCTAATGAAAACAAATCAGAAAAACCTAGTCTAGTCTTTGTCTCTACGAAAAATCATTAAATTAAATAGTTGAAACTGGCCTGTCAGTAGTGGTGCACACTTTTAATCCCAGCACTAGAGAAGCAGAAGCAGGCATATCTCTGAGTTCAAAACCAGCCTGGTCTACAGAGTAAGTTCCAAGATAGCCAAGGCTACACAGAGAAACCTTGTCTTAAAAAACAAAACAACAACAAAAAATGTTGAAACCCACAAGACACTTTTCATTTGCAATTTGTGTGATTTCTATGTGAAAATAATAGAAGGTTAAACGGTCAAACTGTACTGGCTCGTAAGTAACTTATAATGTCTATAGGAAACAACTGCCATCGTGATTTATCATGACTAATAGTGCCTTGCTTCTGTTATTATTCTGTTCCACAGCAACTCAGATGTGTGAGAAAATTGGGGAAGGGTATTAGTTTGGAGAATGTGGGAAATAATCCAACACACTGGTGTGGGAGTAGGAGGCAGGAACAAATGCCAACAGTAGTCAACTAACTGTGTCTGACTTGGCTCAAGTGGAGGGAACCATTATGTATTCTGATACGGATGAAAATGGAATATGGCACAGAAACACAGAGCAGTCATATGTTCACAGGATATCTGGCAACTTAAAGTTCACATGAGAAAAAGAAAGCATGAAATTTTACAACCACACAGAACAGAATGTCTGCAACGCTATAGCTGAGCTAACTGTTTTTCTTAGTCTTTTACGTTGCTTTTCCCCCTGTCAGTTATACCACAGATACCACATAATAGGCAACAAGTGAGCCAGCTGCACTGCCAGCAAAGCTCTGCTGATTATTAGAAGAAAAGCTGACTAAACTCTAATAAATTAAAGGCATTCACACAAAGGTAAATATGGAAAGGAATTGCCATGTTTCGACTTGTATTTTTAATACCACCTCCTGTTATAAAATTTGGCTTGTGTTGAAGGAATGGAGAGAACCCCAATCAGGGCCAAGTCAAAATAACATCACACTTAAAAGTTCACAATACTATCAGGTCTTGGTGGCACATATCTGTAATCCCAACCCAAAGGATGAAGGGGCAGGGCGGGGGGGGGGGGAACACTGTTAATTCAAGACAAACCTGGTTCACATAGTGAGTCCCAGGCTAGTCAGATTGTAAGATTATTGTAAGGCAAGATGTCCCAAGCCTGCAGAAACTCAATTCATGTAAGATTATGACCTAGATGCTAGAAATGGAATTACAGGAGGTATACCCTCTTGGATTTCAGTCTAGCTCTGAGAGAGTTGTTTCTTATCCTCTCCTCCTCTTTTGCAATGGAGATATCTATTTTGTGCCATTGCATCAGTTTTCTGTTGTTTTATTGGGAACTCCAACTAAGAGAGTCTTAATTTTCAGAGAACATTCACTACTTCTTAGACTCTTAAACAATGTTGGAAGTCTCAAAAGTTTAAGAACTTTGAGAGTAGGTGAAGTGTAATTTTGAGCTGACCATGAGCCTTCAGGAGACAAAATGAAATATGGTCTGAATACCCAAATGTCTCTACAGTTCCATGTATTGAATTTTTGTATCCTAGCTAGGGATGCTATTAGGGAGGTTACAGTAGGGCTCGGGTAGAGGAAGGAGGACTCTAGGAGTGCGCCTTTGGAGGTTATGATTTGTCCTCAGCTCCTTCCTTACTGCATGTTTTCTGTCCAGTGTGAAGTAAGTTGCCTTTGTCACTTGCTTCAACCACCATGACCCTCCACTATATCATAAGTCAAAAATCAACCAAAAAGATTATGAACTAAAACCTCTGAGACTCTGGCTAAAGCAAATAATTTCTTACTTTAAGATGAACTCTTAAGTATTTTTTTACAGCAACACAAAAGTAATATGCATACTGTGGAAAATTAYTCAGTCATAAAACAGAATCAAGTATCAATATACAACTCAGGATGGACAAAGTTAGTAACTCTTATAAGCTGATATAGCTAGTCACCAAAGACCAAAACTGCAGTGTCACATTGATGATGCATATTGAAAATAGTCAAATTAATAGAGATATTAAGATAGAATAATAGAATGGAGACAAGTTAAGCAGACAGGTAATGAAAATGATGGGAGATTATATATTATATAAACATTTTAGATATATATATATGAGCATTATTCACAAATAAGAATAATGTGGTGTCATTTGTAGGAAAGTAAAGAGAATTTGAGATTGTCACATCAAGCAAAATAAACCAAATAGACAAATATTAAATGTTTTTGCTCATATGCAGATTATAGATTTTAAAAGGACATAAAGGCAGAAAATAAAGTATTTGGTACATGGAGAGAGAAATGAGAGGATACAAGAGAGAGTAGTGGGGTGAAATATGATCATACATGGAAATGCTACATAGAAACTTACAGTTTGCATATTTATATATTACACACACACACACACACACACACACACACACACACACACACACACTGTGACTATCTTCAGACACACCAGAAAAGTGCATCAGATCCCATTGCAGATGATTGTGAGCCACCACATGGTTGCTAGGAATTGAACTCAGGTCCTCTGGAATAACACTCAGTGCTCTTAACCAATGAGCCATCTCTATAGCCCAGTAATTTTTAAAACAATAATCATTAATGGGTATGGAATTTATTTGGGGAGTACTGAATGTACTCTAAAATAAAATAATGGTCAATGTTACGTTACAATATTCACAATTCTGTGAATATACAAAAAGCCATTGAACTCCAACTTTAAATAAGTGAATTTTATGGTTCCTGTAAAGTATTTCAATAATGCTTAAGAAAAATATTGGGAAAAAGAAACATACCATAGATGTTTCATTCATGCATTCGTCCCAGTGTTGCCTTTCCCTAGCTGTGGTTTGGGAGGGCCGAGTTAATTTTCCTGAGCCTTGGGTTCCTTGTCTGTGAGTGTAAACGAACAAATCCCTAGAGTTGTGACAATAAAGTGAGGTGATGCATGCAATACACTAACACAGCTGGCACAGAATAAATGCTCAGTGAATCAGTGATCATGTTTCAATAATCTAATCTTCGTCTTATTTCAACACCTTTCATTGTGTTCTTGGTTTTCTTCCTGTAAATTCAAGCAAGCAGTTTACTGAACTTCTTTAATCTAGTCTCAAGGTTAGAATTAGGTAGGCAAATGAAGAGATATTCAAGATTTTTCTTTATTTGTTGCCCTGTTTTCTTTCTTACTTTTCTTTTGGTGGGGGGAGGGTGATAAAATGAGATTGGGCACATTACAGAAGAGGAAGATAAACTTAAGTAAACAGCAGAATGAATACCATGTCTTTCATTCTTATGGCTATCAATCTACATCCTCTTTCAATAACTAGGAAGCATTTGTTATATGCTAGCCTGTTAGAGATTCTAGTAGGATACATGAACATTACATGGTAAAAACAAATTAATAGTTACACACTTTAACAACAGAAAACAGAGGCACTCCAACACAGAAACTAGATGTTGTCCTGGCAATCTAACAAGTGACATGCAATATGGGATCCCAGCAGGATACATCTATGGTCCCTGACAATATAGAGTTGCATTGGTATTTCAGCTAGAATGACAGTGGATAGCTTTGTGTGAGCTTGGACCCAGGTTACACAAGTAGTGTCCCCATTCAAGAATGTACAGTACCCTCTCTGTTTCAGGCTCTTTGATGAAGTCCTCTCAAATTGATGACTTCTCAGACTGTCACTGTTTAAGAAAGTTTAAGGGTTTCAGTGCCACTGAGGGACAATCCTTGACTTGGTGAGAACTTGATGGACTAGTGGTCTAGACTCCTCTTCCTTCCAGTATCTGAGAGGCTTTGTTTCTATGACAACCTGAAAGATAGCCCCCTGTCACAAAATAGCTTCAGTAACACTACCTAACAGTAATTTTCTTTTATTCAAATTTATTAGCATTTGTTCATTGCACAAAATGATAGGGTTTTTTTTTATCACACTCTAGTGTAGGAGTACCATGCACTTGGAACTTTGATCTTACTCTCCTCCAATTGCTTTCATGCTGCTCTCATTCCTAACAGCATCTCCTTTTCTTTCAAGTCTTATTTTCTGTCTGAGTTCTGTACATTTGAAAAAAGCATGGGATATTAGTCTGTGTTTCATTCTCCCTGTTCACGTTTCCCTGCTTCTTACTTAGGATTAAAGTGTCCCTGCTTTGTCTTGGGGAAACACAAGGTATAAGTAAGGCTAATTTTCTGCCATGGTTTCTTATTCAAGTGTACGGGGAAATTTAGAGACCATGGAAAAATTAGGATTATATTTAAAGATGGAGCAAAGATTCACTGAAGTTTCAGACAGATCTCCCTCTCCCTCTCTCTATCTCTGTCTGTCTCTCTCTGTCTCTCTGTCTCTCTGTCTCTCTGTCTCTCTCTGTCTCTGTCTCTCTTTCTCTCTGTGTCTCTGTCTCTCTCTGTGTCTCTGTCTTTCTGTGTCTGTGTGTCTCTGTGTCTCTGTGTCTTCCTCTCT
>BDUI01004286.1:81851-97825 GCA_002335545.1 Apodemus speciosus
TCTGACCATTTCACTTTCAGAGTTTCCTTACTATTGATTGAGAGGAAATGTAATACCTGCAAGAGAATACTAGATTTGGAGCCAGGAAAATGTGTTTTAATAACATCCAGCTTTACTTTTTCACAGCTGTGAAATCTCAAGAAAGTCACTTAATCTCTCCAAGCCTTACTCGATCATTTGTCAAATAAAGACAGTTACATCCCTTTCACCAAGACTGTTGGCAATATCAAATAAGACCTCCCAAAAAGTGAACATTCTTTGTAATCTATACACTTCTATCTAAATATATGACATTTTTATAATTAGGAACAGTAAAACACATCACACAGTTTTCAGGTGAAAATAAAGAAATTGTTTTTAGAGAGTCTTAACTTAGGTACATTAGTGCCAAGTCGGAAGTATTGAGGCACTTCATACTGATAAATATATTCCCACACTTTATCATAGCTGATCCTCTAAGCTTTCTGAGAAAAATTATCTACCTCTTGAAACAGCTGGAAAGAGCAGAATAGTTTCCATTCTTCCCTTCCAACAGCCGGATAATATGGGATGGCCTCTATCTGACCTTGAATACCTACAAATGTCCAATCCTGAGGTTTATATGCTCAATACTTGTTGATCATTATTTTTATCTAAGAATGCATTATCACAAGTCAAAGAAATAAAGAAACCTCAAATGACAAGGCTTTTCCAACATCTGGTGAGCCGTTTATCACTGGAATAGCAAGCATACCAGCAAGAAATTTGATAAATAAATTTGTAGATGTCACATAGCTATGTCCAGTCATAATTTAATTATCAGCATTAGCCATCTTACCATTCTATGTAAGACATCCTACTAATAGAGAACATTTGTTTGTAATAATTCAATCCCTCTCTAGAAGTTATTTCCTCAATTATTAATTATAAAAGTGCATGTTTTATAGGAAGTTTTAAATGAGAGAGGAGCTCAGAACTGGATATCCTCCAAAAAGAGAGCTGTATAGGTGTTATCACTCAAAACTATCTCAACTCAAAACTATGAGCAGGACTGCAGCAACTCCATAAGTACTTTCATTACAGCAAGCGATCCATTTCTTGTGACTCTTCTTCAAATATCTATCTCTATCATCATTCAAAATCAGATAATTCTGCTTCTTTATGACTTTTTCTCCCTGTAAACACTGTTGCTACTATGAACTCAAGAGTTACATAGAAGGGCTGGAGAGATGGTTTAGCGGTTGAGAGCACTAGCTGCTCTTCAAGATGACCTGGGTTCAATTCCTAGCACCCATATGGCAGCTCACAACTGTCTGTAACTCCTGTTCTAGGGGATCACAGAGACATACATGCAGTCAAATCACCAATGTACATAAAATAAAAATAAATGGAACTTAAAAAACGAGTTACATCCTTTATTTTCCTCTTATTTCCCACCACCATGGAATATAGTTTCAAGCTGGCTGCAGTACTAAAGTAATGTGCAATTGGAATATTTTTCTATCGCATTTTTTAAGTTACTAACTTAAGAAAAAAAGGAAAATTAAATAAATAATTCAGGGATCAGCACACAAGTTTAAGTCATCTTTACTAACAAAGTCTTTAAAGAAGAAAAAGTAGGAGTTCAAGTCCTTTGCTTTTATAAGTTTGGAAAATTAAATAACTATCTTAAATGAAAAAATAATAATACACTTTGCTTTTAAGAGAAAGAGAGAAATTGGGGGATAGCACACCTGGTTTGGTGGTGGAGAAATGATTAAAAACCCTTATAATAAAACAAAATACATAGCCAAGCAACCACCTTTCCCACTGTAAAATTTGTCTTGATACGTTTAAATGCTAGGCCTCGTCGGAAATTCTCTGTATTCCCCCATGACCCCTAGTCTGGGTTCTTTGAAATTCCTTCCCCCGATCCATACAAGTTGTGTCCTTCCCTGTTCTCTCAATTTGGACCGTCTTTCAAGCCTTTGAAAGACACCTACTCTCCCTGCAAAAGCCTCTTTGATTTAGGCAGGTAGTTATGCTGTGGTTGTTTATTTTTTTCCAAGTCCCTGGTATTTTTGATCTCTAGCCACATGTATCGTGGGTTTTTAGATAGTTTCCAGGCTCTCTCTGAGTTATTGACTTTAAAAATTCTACCTCCCAGGTATTTTTTCCTACCCAATGTCTGCATTTTGTCAATGCTCATTTCAAAATTAGAAAAACAACCTAATGCGTTTCTTTGGTTTTTTTTTTATATCCATAATGATGTTAAATTTTCTGGAATCCCAGAGTTTAAAGAAACTAAGATGTCCAACTCTCTTGGTAATTTTTTTTTGTTTTTGTTTTTTATTGTTTGAGAATTTCATACATGCACATAATACATTTTGATCAAACACCCTCTTTCTCTCTTACTCAGTTTCTCCACTATCTATACACACATATCCCAACTTTGTCTGCTCTCTTTAAAAACTTATTCCACTTGCTGTAATGGGCGTTACTGGATCATTTACTGGAGCATGTTAACCTTTCAGGATCCTCATCTCTGAAGGAAATTGACAATCCTTTCCCCAGAAGCCATCATTTGCCAGTACAACAGCACCTCAGCAGCAGTGAAACTTTGAGTCCCTCCCTGATCCATGCTGATATTTTGGCCAACTCTATCTAGTATAGGTCTAGTGCATGCATGCACTGACAATCACTGTGAGTCCAGAAGATTCCGTTTTACTGCTGACATCTCTTATCTCTGACTCCTACAACCTTTCCACCAGCTTTCCCACAATGATCCCTACGTTTTGAGGGCAGGAGGTATAACATAGTTATGTTTAAAGCTGAACATGTTACTTTCTGCTTGTTGGCCAGTTGTAGATGTCTATACTAATTACTATCTACTACAAAACGAAGCTTTTCTGACAAAGGTTGAGAAATGATATATTCTATGCATATAAAGATAATAATTGAAGGAACAATTTATAGCTCTGTCCATTTCTCAGAATAACTGTAGTAGGTTCTTCCCTAGAGCCTATGATTTAGCCAACTGTGGGTTCGGGGCCCAAGTAACAGTACCAAGCATGAGTTCCATCTTGTGAAGTGGTCTTCAAATCCAATCACAGAGTAGATGTTTACTCCCATAACATGCCTACCTCTAGTACATCAGCGGATATATCTTGTCAGTTTTATATTGTAGTTCTCAGGATTCACAGCTGAGTAAGACTAGTGATATTTTATTCCCCCAGTAGTATGGATAGCACATTCTAGGACTATGAAAGCTAGACAACAGGGGTGAAATGTCTAGGTCAGTACCAGTTTGATTGCTTTATATCCTATGACTAAAGTTTAATGGTGTTTTTAGCAATAGGATCTTACCGTGAAGTTCTGAATGGTAACTAAGAACAAGGCCTTATCTAGACTTTGTTAGTCCACTTACTCCAGTATGCTTTTTTTTTTCAGAGTTTTTGAAACCAGAACATTTATTTCATGACTGAAATCCTCAAGATGAACTGGATGCTGCAACAGCTGCCCTCTTGGGTTTACTTGTTGTTCCTTCATGGAATCCATGTCTGAATCTGTACTAGACAACTTTTAGGTGCCTCATCTGCCCTCTCCTGGGAATGTTTTATCTCTTAGCCTTTACACTTCGGTTATACTTTCTCTTGTGCTTAGCAAGGAAGTCACATTTGCGATAGGTCAACTTCTGAAGGTGGTAGGCCTTAGAACCACAGCAGCAGCACAGCATGTATGTCTTATTGTGACACTTTTCAAAGGATGACATTCCTTTCATCATCTTGCTTCTACCACCTAGGCTATGCTTCTTTAGAAAAGGGAATTAGAGAAAAAGAAAATATTTCCTGGATGGTGAATCTATTGAAGATAATAATTTAAATACCATAAATAAGACATTCCTATTGTCCCGCACCTTTGGGCAAGTTGCTTCTGTACAACTAGCATGATAGTAATAGTGTTGCAAGATTCAAATGAAGTGATTTATATAAAGCATTGAATTGTGTCTGATGCTTTTAAGCACTTAGTAGGTAGTAACTGGAAGGAGTGGGAGTAAGAGGAATATTTTCTGTTTAACCACATCTCACCTACAGATCTCTCCACTAAGCAGTTTATACTGTCTGCTTTTCCTTCAATGAATTATATTTTCTTTGTCATCATTCCCTACTTGATTTGTGCCTGATATATCCTCTTCCTGAACCTTAATGATGAGGAATCCTTATATTTGTTTTATATTTCTCTGGATTCCTATCAACTGCATCCCCTTCTTGCTGTCCACACTCCCTAGGCAGAATTAAATGAGTCTCCTCTAGACTCAGACCATTGTATACATACTGTCTCATTTCTCATACCATAGACATATACAGAATTACAAGGTAGATCATAGCTCAAATGTTAGTATTTAACCATACTGGCCAGAAAAGCCTCTGACAAGCAATATGAATGCCTAAGCACATTGGCAAGGATGTAGAATAATGTTACACATATGCTTAAATACATTTGTTCTTTTATGCATGCTCATCCATGCATTTTCTGAGGACAGCAAATAGGACATCTCTCAATAGAAAAAACTGAAGGCATACATCTAAGGGTTTTTGCAAATGAAAAAATATTGGATTTGTTGTTTCTCTATTATGTAATAGAGAAGCTTTTTCTAAAGCTAAGGTTTGTTTTGCACTATTGCCTTACATCTGTTTTATCTACCTTGCTAAAATAAAGGAAATATTTCAACCATGCATTGTTTGTAAATTAAAATATAATTTACATCACATCCCCTTACCATTCCTGTCTGTAGCCTCTCTCATATCTCCCCTCCCAACCATCTATGCCCTTGTATTTTAATGAAGCAAATAATGAATTCTGTGGAATATGTAAAAACTGTATGTCAGATTTTTAATCTATATACATTTTAAAATGTTCTGTTATTAATCTTTACTTGTTTAAGTGAACAAAATTGTGTAGAAAGGCTCTTGTTCTCATGAAATAAAAAATAAAATATAGAAACATCATGTTCAATTATAGAATAATTTTATTTTCTAGTAATTAATCTATAAGTTATGTGGAGATAAAGTATATCTTGGTTTATATTCCTGATCAAAGACTGTTTTGCTTAATTTCATCTACTTGGATAAATAGATTTAGATATTGACCATCAGAACATATTTCTTGTACAAATTATTAAGTATTTTTTTGTTTTATCTGTCCTCTTTAAATGGAACATTTAGACTATTTACACATAGCCTAGTATTCAATGTGTCTGGAATTTAATTTATCAGTGTATTAGTTTTTAAAATATTTATGTATTCAATGTATATGAGTACTCTGTATTCATGCACATCAGAAAAAGGGAATCAGATCCCATTATAGATGGTTGTAAGCCACCATGTGGGTACTGGAAACTGAACTCAGGACTTCTTGAAGAGTAGTCAGTGCTCTTAACCACTGAGTCATCTCTCTAGCCCCTATATTTGTCCTATATTCTGTTTTCTTTGAATTGTGTGTTTTTACTACTCCATTTCATCTTCTTTATTGACTGATTACATATTTTGTGGGGCCTTAGTATTTATCATATGATTCATTATATGTATTTAATTTGTTATAGTCCATCACCAAATAATATCAGAGCAATCTAGAAATAATGCAATAATCTTACATTATACTTCCATTTCCCACCTATCATCCATTTTGGTAATATCATATATCATATAGTTTATTTCTAAATGTGTAGTAAAAGCCAAAATTTATTATTATTATTGTCTTCATCAATATTGCTTTAAATGACCAATTATCCATGAGACTGTATTATGACTGAGAAAGATGAAAATTTACATATGCTTGTACATTTTCGTTTTCTTCTTTTACTTGATGGATATTCATGTTTCCATTTGTATAATTTTCCACATACTAAAACGTCTTTCTCTAACATTTCTACTAGTTTCGGTATACTCATAAAAAGTTCCCTTAGCTTTTGGCTGTCTCAAAAAATTACTTATATTTCTATATGTTTCCAGCAGGTTAACAATTTTTTATTTAATTTTTTCTTGAGAATTCAATAAATGAATACTATATTTATATCAATTCTATTCCATCTCTTATTCCAATCTCTCTCATGCCCCTTAACTCCTCCAATTCATGACCTCTCCTTTACGTGTGCGTGTGCGTGTGCGTGTGCGTGTGCGTGTGCGTGTGCGTGTGCGTGTGTGTGTGTGTGTGTGTAGTACATCTAGTGTTGCTCCTATGTACTCGGATATATATTTCTTGCATTTGGTCAACCTACCAGGGAGCACATGTCTCTTTTAACAGCCATTGACTACCTATACCTTCCAGCTTAGGGTGAATCCCCACCACCCACACTGTTCTGTTGGCTGGTGCTGTTATTTATAGAGGTCTTGTTTTGTCAACCCCCATCCCCCACCCCCCTCCCCACCCCCACCCCCACCCACCGCCAGCTGAGGACAGAACCCAGGGGGCAAGCACTCTACCACTGAACTAAATCCCCAACCCCTATAGAGGTCTTCTTTAGGCAACCATAATATTGAGATTCAGAGAGCAAGGCTTCCCTATTATATCTGAAAAAGAATATCTTGAAGTAGGTACCATGTTCCTTGGGTTCTTACAATCTTTCTGTTCCATCTTCAACAATGTTCCCTGAATCTTAGTTGTAGCAGTTTAGTCATAGATGCACCAACTGGAATTGGGTACTCCACACTCACTTATTCTCTGCATTTTGGCCAGTTACCGGTCTCTGTAATAGGCTTCATCACCTGCAAAAAGAGGCCTCTTTGATGAGGTATAAGAGCTACACTTATTGTGAGTATAAAAATAAGTAGTCAGAATTCATTTAGAAATTATATTTATTTAAGAAGATGGCAGTACTCCCCTACAATACTGGATCAAGCCTTTCCAGAGTACCAGGACAGAGAAATGTGAGGGGGATGATTGGGGAATGGGCAGAGGGAAGAGGACTTATGGGACTTATGGTGAGGGGGGAACCAGGAAAGGGGAAGGCATTTGGAATGTAAACAAAGAATATAGAAAATTAAAAAAAATAAAGTTTCTTTACAAAAAAAAGAAAAAAGAAAGAAAATGGCAGTAAATAGGTTTTCCTCAAGGGTATATGATCCCTGCAGCTATGGGTAGTTGGCTGCATTTACAGAAACATATATAAACTTCCTCCTTTTGAGTTACCTTTGGTAACAGTTATTGATTTCCTACAAGATAAAAATTCTACTATTGTACCATTGGGGGACATCTTGCCAGACTGGTCGCTGTTGGAATTTGTAGGCTTTACAGCTGAGTAGGATGGTTTATTGGTTTTTCTCTTTTGGTGGCTTACACAAAAACTTTCAATACTTTCTCTCACATTATATGAGGGGACTTCATTCTATCAAAATTGACTGGCATAGTTTCTGACAAAAATTTTGCTATCATTCTTACCTTCATCTAATTATATATTTTTTTCCTCTGGGTGCTTTGATACTTCCCTCTTTTCACTGGACTTCAGCAATCTTATAATAATAAAAATTTTGACATTTACCCCAATTATTATTTATCAAACTTCGTAAATTGGTAACTTCATAAATTTCACTAAATTTGCCAAATACTTGGGCCAGTATTCTATAAGATCATCTCTTCTGCAGACCTACTTTCCATATATCCAATTATGTATATCTTTTACTGTTTGACTTTTGTCATTCTGAACCACTGAATAGTTACTGTAGAAATAGTCTCAAAATGGCACATCTAATTTGCACTTAATTCTAGCAAGGGAATGAGTGACATGAAATCTAAGATCAAATATGCGAAGATCTTTAATCAATAACTTTTCTAAAACTTTTCTTGGCTGCAAACAGATATCTACCCTACTCTGTGGCAGTGCCTGATCAACACTACTCAAATCGGTGGTGCATGCACTTCACTACCCACCCCAACGCTCTGGGTTCCCAAATGAAATACACACACACACACACACACACACACACACACACACACACACACACACACAGCCTTTATATCTAGATATGCCTTAAACAGCGCTGGGCTATTTCCTAACCTCCACATGGCTGATGTACCCTCTCTGATATTCCAGTTATTATTTACTAAAATCTATATTCCATCATTGCTGCCCTAGACCCAGACATGTAGCCTTCTTGAGCCATGATCCCCAACTCCTACATGAAGGCTATGCTCTCTCTTCTGCACCTTTCACATGTGGTATCTCCTCTTCTTGCCCGGCATGGCAACTTGACCCATTCCTCTCCTCCCTGGGTCACTTGCCCAGAAATCTAAAATCCCACCTCTGTCTCCCTGCCCAGACATTGGCTGTTAGCTTCTTTAATTCCTGATAAACAATCAACTGGGGGAGGGACACTGTAAACAGGTTTACAGAGAACCTAATTAGCATAAGAATACAAGTAGCTATATTACCTGAGAAAGAAAAAAAACCATGACTAAACTGTCAAGGGCAAAGCTCAGAGTTATAATGAATGTCAATACCTTACAAATACATTATTTGCTGTTTATAATTCAGATTACCTTTCAGATGCATTTTCAATACTTTCATATACACTGGCTCATACATTTCCTGTAAGTGTATTATCAACTCTTACCACAAAGATAACGTGGCAAAAAAGAGATTGGCAAAAAAGAGATTGTAGTCTTTAAGGAAACATAAGTACCAAATGGCAAGTTTGGAGATTTAAATCTAAGCTATCCTACTTCAAATTTAATAATCTTTTCATTACATCTAATGAATTAGTACATGGCCTTTCTGACATTTCATTAGTTAAAAAAATCATAATTATCAATTTACTGTCCCTTTGTAAACTAGGTAAATACTACTTCACACAGAAATTCTGACACATTTGTAATTGGTTAGAAAATGAAATAAAAAGATGACAAAATCTTCCAATTTTTTTCCTTCTAGTAAAAATCTGACCAGAAGTGAACCTGCTTAGAAAACATCATCATTTTTCTCTTCACCTTTCCTCCATCATGGTGTGCACTACCCCTGATTCAGCTTCTCGCCATGTCTTCTCACAAGACTTTCAGAATCAAGCGATTCCTGGCCAAGAAACAAAAGCAAAACCGTCCTATTCCTCAGTGGATCCAGATGAAAACTGGTAACGAAATCAGGTACAACTCTAAGAGAAGACACTGGAGGAGAATGAAGCTGGGTCTGTAAGGATTCACGCAATGAAACTGCAAGACTGAGGGTTTATACTGAATTGTGGTCATCGATCAGTCCTACCAGATGAAGTTCAACATTTTTAACCTGGAGATTTGCTCGTGTCTTAAATTAGGGTGTTTGTACAGTAATAAAGCTTAGAACATTTTAAAAAAAAAAGAAGAAAACAACATCATATTTTCTGACAAACTATTCTTCATCTTTCCTACTATAAGCATAATGTATTCCTATGTTTTCATGATGGGTTTTGACCCAATGAATTTAGATGTTGTTAAAACATTCAATCACATTCTCATTCCTAATAGTCTCTAATCAAACATGGGAAATCACACTTTGAGAATGTCTGGGTTTTTTTTTCCTTTTTAAAAATTTATTCTTTAATATTTTTTACAGTCCAGATTTTATTCCCCTCCTGCCCCACTCTCCAATTGTTCCACCTCCCACATTTTCCCCCCATTTCCAAGAGGATGTCTGCACCCACACCCCCACTCCACCAAACCTCCACACTCTCTTGGGCACCAAGTCTGTCGAGAGTTAGGTGCATCTTCTCTGACTGAGTCCACACCTGGTAGTCCTCTGCTGCATATGTGTTGAGAACCTCATATCAGCTGGTGTATGCTGCCTGGTTGGTGTCTCAGTGTCTGAGAGATCCCAGGGGTCCAGGATAATTGAGAGAGAATGTCTTAAGAATATCCTCTCCTTCCCAACCCCATAGGAAGAACAACAATATCAACCAACCAGACCTCTGCCCCAGAGCTCCCAGGGACTAAACCACCAACCAAAGAGTACACATGGAGGGACCCATGGCTCCAGCTACATATGTAGCAGAGGATGGCCCCGTCTAGCATCAACGAGAGGAGAGGTCCTTGGTCCTGTGAAGGCTTGTTGCCCCAGCATAGAGGAATACCAGGGTGGGGTGGCGGGAGAGGATGGGTGGGTGGGGTAAGGCCCTCATAGAAGCAGGGGAGGGGGATGGGATGGGAGGTTGGGAGGGGGAACCAGGAAAGGGGATAACATTTGAAATGTAAATAAAGAAAATATCCAATAAAAAAAGAATGTCTACTCCTATGTGGATGTTCACAGCCAACCATCAGACTGACTTAGGGATCCTGGTGAGGGAGCTGACTGGAGGAATGGAGGGAGACTGCAACCCCTTAGGAAGAATAATGTGAGCTGGTAGGACCAGCCAGTGCTCCCAGGGACGAGACCACCAACCAAGGAGTGTACAGGGAGGGATTCATGGCTACAGATACATATGTAATAGAGGATGGCCTTGCCTGACAGCAATGGGAGGGGAGGCCCTTGGTCCTGTGGAGGTTTGATGCCCCAGCATAGGGGAATGTTGAAGCTGTGGGTGGGTGGGGATCACCCTCATAGAGGCAAAGAAGAAGAAGAGGAGAGGGTTGATGTGGGATGGGGGATTGTGGAGGGGTAACTGGGAAGAGAAATATCACTTGAGATGTAAATGAATAGAATGATTAATAAAAATTAATAAAGAAGAAAAAAAGAATATCCACTCCTGCCATTTCTGCTCAACATAGTACTTGAAGTCTTAAGAGCAGAAAGACAAGTGATAGTGAAAAACAAGGATACAAATAGGAAGAGAAGAAGTCAAAGTACCTTTATTTGTAGATGATATAATTCTACACATTAAAGACTCCACTAGGACTGATAAATACATTACCAAAGTATCAGAATACAAAATTAATGGGCAAAATTGGCAGCCTTCTCTGTACACAAATAAAAAACACGGCCAAGAAAGAAATCAAGAGAGCAATACCACTCCCAATAGCCTCAAAAAGATCTTGGAATAAATCTAACCAAATAAGTGAAAGACTTGTACAATGAAACCTTTAAGACACTGAAAAAATAAATTGGAAATTATAGCAGAAGGTAGAAAGGCCTGCCATGCTCTTGGGTTGGCAAGGCTAATATTGTGAAAATATCCTTCCTACTGAAGGAAGGAAATATATGGAATCAATGCAACCCTATCAAACTTCTAAGGAAACTAGTCACTGAAATTGAAAAACATGAAATTTAATATATAAGCACAAAAGACACAGTATAGCTAAAACAATGCTAAACAATAAGAACAATAAATCTATGTAGTTATCAACAATGCAAATTTCAAGAAAACAGCATGGTACTAGCTTATCCATATTCATCAGTTCTCTACTTATAACAGCAAAGAAATGGAAATGCCTAGATGTATTTCAACTGACAAATGGAATTTTATTCAGCTATTAGAAAAAATAAATTATGAAACTCACAGGTGATGGGGTTGGAAATAATCATTGTGAGTAAGGTAATCCAGATCCAGAAATACAAACTTCATGTATATTCTCTCATCTGTGAATGCTAGCTAACCTTGAATCTTCAAATACATGTGTTTTATTTAGAATGCCCATAGAGGTCACAACATTTCCAAGGGGCAGTGGGGAGAGATGTTCTATGAAGGGAAGATAGACTGCATTAGTATTAAGTCTTGAAAAAAATGAATAATGAAGCAAGAATGGCTAAAGTGGGTGAAAGAACAAAGGGTAAGTTAGAGGATAGAGTATAGGAAGGGATAACTAATACTAAAGGCCTTTCAAAAAGGACATATGGAAAGTTTTCACTATGGATACTTCCTAATACATATATACTCACACATAAAAAGAGGTAAATTTTAGTTACCTTATAACAGGATAACAATGTCTCTACTAGTTACCAGAAGTTAACAAAAAACTCAGTGCCAGGAATGGTACTTGTCTTGGAGTCATTAAAAAAATGAGGTCTCATAGACCCCCAAACACTACAGGTTTAATGGTCTCTTGGTTACCCTCCAGAACTTGCTGGCAAAATCCCTACAGCTGAAGATACCATATACTTGAGTGTGAGAAAGTGATGAAACAAAAGCTCAAATGGAGCTTTGTTGGCTAGGCTTTATAGTACTGGAAACTTCAATGCAAGTTCCCAGAAGAGAAAAATATTTGTCAATTATATCCAGCTGTGGATTCTACAAGCTACAACGATGACTGTCTGGCAAAATGTGGCCAGTGCTGCAATAGTAGCATGAATGTCATGGGGTAACCAACCACTTTCTGATTGAATTTAGGCCCTATTTCACAAGACGAAACCCATTCCTTCCACTTTTGTTGGAAGAAGCACCTGTAGGCCTTAGTAAAGAACCTGCTACTATTATTCTAACTGACTATTATTTTGCTGATAAATAGACATGGTATTTCTCCTAATGAATTATCATTATATCCATACAGTAGTATGTCCCTCAGTCATTATGAAAAAAATAGTTCTATTTGCAGCATATCAATGAGCACAGGAACTCACAACTACCTGATTACAGAGAATAAGAAACAGAAGAATGTGTATCCATCCTCCCAAGGTTCAGGGATAATTGTGAAAGAAGGCATAAAAAGAGTAAAAGAGCCAGAGGAGGTGAATGAATATACAGAATCATCTTCAAGATATAGCAGGATAGCTAAACGTATAAACTCAAAAAATCTGTCTAAGTCTCTCAGACCAAACTCCAGTCACACATTCAAGAATATTTCTGACGACACAGATAGATCTTGAAGGAACTAAAAGAGAAGTACACAAAGTTGGGTGGATAGGCAGACTGGGTGAATATAATCAAAGCATGCTGTGCAAAACTCAAAACTCTGGAATATCTATGTTTTAAAGATAAAAGTTAGAAAACTAGGAACTAAAAATAAAATAAATGTATGAAGGATATCATCCACATCCCTGGTGGACATATGAGGATCTGTTGATGGAAATGTCAAAGGTAAATACAGCACTTTCATTTTACAAATACACTGAAGCCTAAAGGAAGGGTGCTACCTGAAGTCACCCAGTAAGCAATGAAACCAGAATTCTTATGGTTAACTATCACATGAAAATGTTAGAAACTTAGAAGTAGTGTCATGGCACCAATAGTGTAAAGTGGAAGAGTGCACAAAAGAAATCTGGGTTACCTACTTTATAGTTTGGAGATCAGCATTTTGGTTTTAAATGCCAACGTTAAGTAAATAGTACATAAAATGCCTTGCTTGAAGAATTAAATGTTACAATATACACTGACAAACCTAGCACAGAGCTTGCCTCAAAGAAGATACACAGCAAATAGTAATTTACAAATGGTAGGAAAAATTCTCATTTTGGCTGACCACAGTTTGTCTTTTTAAAAAAAACAAATTTGGAATACAAGTCTCACTAATGCTGGTAGTCTAGAGAACCATGCTTTGAGGTCTTCCGAGTAAATAAAGCAGTGAAAACTCTGGTCAATTCCTTCTCAGTTGTTATCCTAAATATGAAAAAGACACTATCTATCTTCTATAATATGGATCAAATACTTTAATCATCCTCATGGCTCTAAAAAGTCGACTGTATTTTAAATTCTGGCAATGTAATAATTGAATAGTTTCACAGCACAAATCTCATCATCCAGACATTCAGGTAGTTACTAGGTCTGAAGGTCATTATGACACCCCTTTTCTCCCCAACAGCCACACCATTAATACAGAATTCCCTACATAAGATACTAGGCACAGTCCCAACTGGCCTCAATGGGGGTTGTTACCTAAGGATTAAGCTGGAATCTCAGCCGTTGCTCTTCTGAAAGCTGAAAAGATCACATCGTTAAACTATGTCTAGGGAGGAAAAAGAAGCTATTCATGGCCTCTGAACACATGCCTATGTTTCAGTTCCAAATGCTTATACATTTGCATCTGTTTTCATTCTTGGAAATGTGATTGCCGTTTTTAGGATTATGGTAACAGACAAATATTGTACTGTGAGAATCTTTCCATTGCTGTTCTGAATCGTGCACTCCGGAAACATCCTTGGAACATTTGGAATGACTGATGGTTTTGTGATTATATTTCATAGGAATGGGCAATGTAACTGAACAGGTGTGGGGGAATGGAAAAAAGCACTCCAAGAGTCTGGAGGATTTACTTCCCCAAAGTGCGTCTAGTACAGGCTGTGCCTGAATAAGCCATTTCATTTTCTGGATTCGTTTCCTAATGTGTAAAATTAAGGGAGTCACACAAAATCATAGTATCTAATCCTGCTGTGTGAACCACGGTGAGTTGAATGACAACCCCCAAAAGTAAAGAGATGTAAAAACTTGTAATTATCAGGAGAAAACAAAGCAACACATAGGGTTTTAAATAAAAATTTTCTCTACTTTTCCCTCTTTAACAACTTCTTAGAGGTAACCAGTGTTAACAGCTTAGTGTAGTTTTAAGCCATTTTAAGCATATGTGAACATTTATGTGGTCTTTGGCATTTTAAAAGGATGAGAATGCAAATGCATAAAGATGACCTAAAATTGAGCAAACATTCTTACTTTTTATATTTCTACTGTATCTTCCCATACATGTGTTAATTCTCATAAAGCACAAATTCCTGGAAGCAAAACAAAAATTATAATCCTAGATGGAAAATTTTAGAGATTGTTTCAGACATATTTTCTACACATACTAAAAAGTCACTTTTCTGCAGAATACATTTATGCTATTGACTTAGTAATCCTTCATGAAACATACATTCATATACATATTGCAGGTACAGTTTAATGCAGGGTGTCACGTTTACAAAAATCTGGACACCTACAAAATAGTAGCAAACTCAATATTAAACTAGTTTTGTGTTCCTTTGAATCAATTATTTCAGTGGTTTTGCTAAACTTTTTATACTATATAAAGCCTTGGAACATGTCTGCATATGGCAACTTAAATGATTCAATTCAGAATAACATTTCTAAGGTTTACCCACATTACAGTATGTACTTCATCCATTTTAGTATCCCATTGTATGTCTATTCCATACTTTTAATACATTCATAAGTGGATTAATATCTTCAGTTGTTTGTGTTTCCAGGTATTATGATTTAGGTCACTAATGATAATTTTACACAACTTATAACATTTATTTTATTATTTATTTTTGACAATCTCATACATGAATACTATGTTTGTATCATTTCCACAGCACCTTCTCCCCCTCCAACTCCTCCTCTGTAGCCTCACTCCTCAGCTTCATAACGTCGTCTTCTTTAATTATTCTTGTTACATAATGTGCATATGTAAATGGAGATGCGAGCTGTGGAGTCCATTTAGCATTGCTCATTTGTATTTAGGGCTGACCTAAACCAAGTAAAGACACAACGACAAAACAAAGCACCAGTGTACAAATTTTTAAAACATCTGTTTTAAATTTTCCTTAGTGTATACCTAAGACTTAAAGGGAAGAAACAAAAGCAGAAAAGAGCACATACTGTTCCATCCAATTTATATGAAACGTAGAGAAGAGGCAAATCCATCATCAGTTTAGTGGTTTCCAAAGGCGGAGAGGAGAACAAAACAGAAAGTGATTGCTTCATGGGTACAGAAAATTCTTTTGGAGGTGATGAAAATGCTCTAAAACTAACTATGATGGCTGGAGATCATGTAAATGTGCTGAAATCCACTAACCTGCATAGTATAAAAATCCTTAAGATGAATTTAATGCTGTATGATGCTTACCTCTGATACAAAACAATGTTATGTTATGCTATAGAGTTTTGTTTTCAATCTTTTTTTAAAATTTATTAAATTAAAAAAAATATAATAATTCCGAATGCTTTCCTCTTTCCCAGTTCCCTCCTCACCATATGTCCCATAAGTCCTCTTCCCTCCGCCTAATCCTCAATCACCCCCCTCCCATTTCTCTGTTCTGGTACTCCCCTACAATACTGGATCAAGTCTTTTCAGGACCAGGGCTCTTTCCTCCCTTCTTCTTAAGAATCATATGATTAGCTAATTGTGTCTTGAGTATTCAGAGCTTC
>BDUI01004287.1:101358-121713 GCA_002335545.1 Apodemus speciosus
TATATCATATATGTATATATACACATACATCTGTGTATGTGCATATTTACATTATATGTGTATTTTATATATATTTTACACATATACATATATATTTTTTAAACACACACATATATATGCTTTAAGCTCCTGTCCTGGTTAGTTTTCTGTCACCTTGACACAGCTAGGGTCATCTGGGAAACCTCAGTTGAAAACATTTCTCCATCAGATTGGTCTTTGATCAAGCCTGTGGCTCACTTTCTTGACTGATGATTAATGTGGAGCCGCCCCTGGGCGAATAAGAAAGCAGTCTGAGCAAGCCATGGGACAAAGCCAGTGGGCAGAAATCTTCCATGGTCACTGCTTCAATTCTTGCCTCCAGGTTCCTGTATGAGATCCAGTCCTGACTCTCCTCCTAGAAGAACTATGACCTGAAAGGTGTAAGGAGAAATTAACCCTTTCCTTACCAAGTTGCTTTGGGTCATGGTGTGTGTCACAGTAATAGAAAGCAAATTGAGTACCAACCCTCTTGTATTTCTTATTGCTACCTAGTTCAATACCAGGAATATAATGAACTGACATGTGATAGAACACTAATAGTTTTATTAGTGCTCACAGACAATGTTTATTATTTGTTCTGTTATAATGTTCTGCATATGTGATATCCTTGTATCTTTAATTCATCAGCTATATCAGGTAGAAGTCATTATCTTCCCATTTTATAGGTAAAGACATGGGTAGAAAATAAATTACTTACCCAGGGCCACTAGCAAACYGTCAGTGTTGTTGGTAGATGTGGGCTTCAGAACCGTCCCTTCGTCTGTTTCTGCAGGTGTTTATGTTGGACACCCAGTGCTCACCAAAGACTCCGAACAACTTCGATCATGCTCAGTCCTGTCAGCTCATCATTGAACTGCCTCATGATGAGAAACCAAATGGACATGCCAAGAAAAGGTACTCTTCTGTAAACACAGAGCTCACAAACAGGAAAGCTCGTCAGTTCCCACCTCTCCCTCTTCTTAACCAAGCTCTAGCTAGGCACACTAACCACACTGTAGAGTCTCTTAAAGACTTCATAAAAAATGGTAAGACTTTTAACCAAATCTCATGCATGTCATGCATATTATTTAATCTGCCATAGGGAACTGCCACAGGCTGGGTGACCAGCAGAACAGGGGTATTTTCTCACAGTTTTGAAGACTGGAAGTCGGAGATCAAAGGGTGGGCTTGACTTCTTTTGGCTTTGGGTGGCTCCTCTGATTTTTTTATACGGATTTCCTCTAGCAAAAGCTATGTATACACTGGATTATGATCCATCCAGTGACCTCATTTTTACTTAACAGCCTTCCTGAAGACCCTTCCTGTAAATAYGGTCGCATTCTGACTAGCAATTAGAAGTTCAGTATATGCATTTGGACAGGATACAATCCAGTTCATAAAATCATATGTGTAACATTTTATTTAGAGATTATTAAACAAAAATCAGAACAATCAGTTGTGCCCAGAATCTAAAGCCAGCTAGACATTATAGCAAGACTGTTTGAAATAAAGTAACTACCATATTTCAGATTGGTACAGTTCGGACCATTTCAATGAAGACATACAACTCTGCTGTCAAGAGGCAAAAAGATCCCTGTCTTACCAGGGATCTTTCTCTTTTTAAATACTATTTTCCGGCCTGAAAATCCTTATTCTCTRAGCTGGAATCAAAGCTCCCTGGCTTTGCTTCAACACATTAATAGTAACGATTGCTTATTTAACACTGTATAAAGGCACAACAGATAAAAATCCCACTTTCATTTTAACCCATGAGGACAAGAAAAGCCAAGTTACGTATCCAAGCATATACAGTCATCCAATGGGAAAGCCAGAAGCAAAACAAAGGTCTGTCAGAGCACAGGAGCTCAGCCCTTCACCTCTTTGGGGAGCAAGATAGTGTAATGAACTGGGGTTTGCATTCTTCCAAACTTGTTTTTTTAATCCTAGCTGCCCAGGTTATGCTCAGTAGGTGGGGCCTTTGGTAAGTCATAATGGTTGAACCTTTCATGAATGGGATTAATGCCATTAAGAGGAACAGGAGCACTCCCCTGTCACTATATTAAGGACACAGCTGAAAGTCAGCTCCTATGGCTACCAGAACCCAGCCACACTGACACTCTCTTTTTAGACTTCCTACCTCCGAAACAGTATGAAACCAACCTCTTTGACTACAAACAGGGCCAGCTTCAGGATTTCTCTAGAACAACTTAACAAAGACAGTTGTTGCTATTGCATAGGCTCTTGGTGATTTGTGTAACAGCTTGTTAATGTAGCTATTTGAATACTATAACCATTTAGGTTAAATTTCCAGGGAATATTTTAACTAAGCATTTGGTGTACCAAAAATACATGGAATATATATCTAAATTATAAAATAGGAATGAAAATATTCATGAGCCTGTCACGCAAAAGAGAACTTTAACAGTAGCCCATGAAGTCTTCCCAAATTCTAGCTCCCGTCTCCCCAGCATCAATTTTTAAGTTGTCTACTTTATATGTTAAAGATTATAAAAAAGCTAAGATACCACCATGCCATTTGAGGATGTTACTTTGTAATAAAGGTGATAGAAAAGTGAGTAGATCTGTAAAGGACTTTCCTTCTTAATTTGGATCCTCAAGTTGTAGATCTGAAGTACTTAGAGCAAACAGGTCATGTTCTAGTTTCCTTCCTGTTTCTGTGATGACACTCCGACCAAAAGTTAACTGGAGGAAGAAAGGGTTTATTTGGCTTACACTTACAGATCACAGTCCATCGTTGAAGGAAGTCGTGGCAGGAACTTGAATCACAACCCATAAACTTGGTGGCTCTCAGTCTCATGCTTAGGAGATGATACTGCCCACAGTGATCTGGAGTTTCCTATAACAATAAAGACACTCAGTTCAGTCCCTCACAGACATGTCCACGGACCAATACGATAAAGACGCCATTAAAACGTTTTATCAGGTGATTCTAGACTTTTGTCAAGTTGACCCCCTGATGCTAATTAGGACAGGTAGCTTCTAGAACCTTCTGCAGAGGAATAAATATTCAAGTTTCCTAAAACTGAGTAACATAAAAAAAAAAATATTTACATAGGAGCTGGGAGAAAGGGAGGAGGTTGAGTTCCTATTTAACATAAAGAGTTTCTCCCTGAGATGATAAAAGGTTTCTACAGAGACAGGGATGTTTATATCAACATGGTGACTACACTTAGAACCACTGGATTGGATAGTTCAAAGACTGTGTGTGTGTGTGTGTGTGTGTGTAAGAAAACAGGCAAAAGGTTGGAAGGGTTAGGTATCCTGTCTAATAATTATACCTTTTTTTTTATTCCCTATAGCTTGATAACTCAGTATCTTCTTACAGTCTATAGCTCCTGGATTTTAAAAAGAGCCAGGGATTCTATCAGCCATGATTAAAATAGAAGTTTCCCCCTTTTAAAATTAGATATTAAAGTGCAAGCAAGATGGCTCAGTGGGTAAAGGCGATTCCAGCCAGGTTTGGTGACTTTAGATTCCCCTGTACACTCATCATTGTGGAAGTGGAGAACCGAATCCATCCCACAAGTTGTCCTCTGACCTCCACACACATAAATAATTCAAAATTTCGGAACACAGATTTAGTTTGGAGCTTCAYGTGTTCTGAAACGAACCATGCCTGTCTTGCTGTGAAAGAAAAAAAAAGGCAGAAAGCCACTAACCAGCTCCYGTCTTTGCTTCCGAAGCGTTTCTTTCAGGGAGATTGTGGTGAGCTTGCTCTCTCAYCAAGTACTGCTCCAGAACCTGTACGACATTCTGCTGGAAGAGTTTGTCAAAGGCCCCTCTCCGGGAGAGGAGAAGACAGTCCAGGCGCCCGACACCAAGATGGCTGGCTTCCTCAGATACATTTCCATGCAGAACCTGGCTGTGATATTTGACCTGCTGCTGGACTCCTACAGGACTGCGCGGGAATTCGACACCAGCCCCGGGCTGAAATGCCTGCTCAAGAAAGTGTCTGGCATTGGGGGAGCGGCCAACCTCTACCGCCAGTCGGCCATGAGCTTCAACATTTACTTCCATGCCCTGGTTTGCGCGGTTCTCACCAACCAAGAAACCATCACAGCCGAGCAAGTAAAGAAAGTGCTCTTCGAGGAGGAGGAGAGAAGCTCAGATTCCTCCCAGCAGTGCTCGTCGGAGGATGAAGACATCTTTGAGGAGACGGCGCAGGTGAGCCCCCCACGCGGCAAGGAGAAAAGGCAGTGGAGGGCTCGCCTGCCTTCGCTCAGCGTGCAGCCGGTAAGCAATGCGGACTGGGTGTGGCTGGTCAAGAGGCTGCACAAGCTGTGCATGGAGCTCTGCAACCACTACATCCAGATGCACCTGGACCTGGAGAGCAGCTTGGAGGAGCCGCTTGCCTTCAAGAGCGACCCATTCTTCATTCTCCCCTCCTTCCAGTCCGAATCGTCCACCCCGTCGACGGGCGGCTTCTCCGGGAAAAACACGCCCTCCGAAGATGACCGCAGGGAGCACCTCAGTGAGCCTCTGAGTCTGAGGGTCGGCAGTGGGGACCTGCTGATGCTGCCCCCCAGCCCCAAGACGGAGAAGAAGGATCCTGGCCGCAAGAAGGAGTGGTGGGAGAGTGCGGGGAACAGGATTTGCACAATGGCCGCGGACAAGACCATCTCAAAGCTGATGACTGAGTACAAGAAGAGGAGGCAGCCGCACAACCTGCCCCCCTTCCCCAAGGAGGTCAAGGTGGATAAGAAAGGGGAGCCCCTGGGGCCCCGGGGCCCTGACTCGCCGCTGCTTCAGCGGCCACAGCATCTCATAGACCAAGGGCAGATGCGCCATTCCTTCAGCGCCGGCCCAGAGCTGCTGCGGCAGGAGAAGAGACCCCGTTCAGGCTCCACAGGAAGCTCCCTGAGTGTCTCTGTGCGAGACGCAGAGGCACAGATCCAGGTGAGTTCCCGCTAGCCATTTTCCGGGTTGCAGATAACAAAAGACTCTTGCAGAGTCTGCATCCCCAAAGATGTGATGGGAACCAAGGGAAGCAGAGAATCGAATTCAGGTAGCTGAGTGCTTGCCGCTGCACTCAATGTAGAAAGCCTTGGCTTACAGCCCTCAGCGATACTCCGAACTAAGTATTGTAAATCTGCAATCCTAGCACGTAGGAAGTGAAGGCAGAGAGATCATAAGTTCAAGATTATTCTTGGCTACCTTTGAGCTTCATGCTGTGGACAGCTCAGGCTATATGAGACAGGATAGAGAGATCTGACACATAGCCAATCATATAAATCATACCTCCAAGTCAGAAGAAAGACTGGACCTAGGCTGTGGCTTCCGCCTAGGAAACTAATTTTCTTCTCAGATCATTTTAGAAACCATTTTTCTACGTCGTGACATATTATTGAGAAGAAGGAAGCCACATGTATACAAAAAGATGCAAAAGCTTATAAAAATCGGCAGGATTTAGCTGGCATCAAGTCCTCCGTTTGTTGCTTGACTGTGGCACTGAGGATGTTCTGAAGCAGTGTATAAAGGGAAAAGCCAGGGCAATGCTACTGGATTAAACAATGAATTATTTTTAACCGTGTCGAGCACATAGAAGGCCTGTTAAAATGAGTTTGAGGGGAAAACAGCATTGATAGTGTTTTTCAGTATCAGGAAACATGGAAAGAACGAACTAGGAAGATTCTAGATAAAGTCCTTTACTGTAGAATCTTGCTACAGGCACGGTACATCCAAAGATAGAGGATCCTAGGTCCCTAGGACCATACGTGCAGGTACATACATTTGAAATTAGTATGCCTCCTGCTAGATGCCTTTTCCTTTGAAACATCTACACAGAAGTAAACTGGATGAGACAGAATCTGCATAAGTTGTACTCCACTGGTTTCTTCAGTACCAGGTATTGAACCCAAGGCCCCATGTACGCAAGGCAAGCCCTCGACCTTGAGTGGCATCCTGATTTGCACTGAAAAACTTTTAACTACTCAGTAACCATGAGCTAGATATTTTATTCTTTAGCAGATAAGTTTCATGGTGAATCCTGTATCTTAACTGATTTATCATGTGTTGGGGTTTTAATGATTTTACATCTTCTTACTTTCGGTAAGGAAGAATTATCCCAAGTGATCCTACTGTTAGCAGACATCTGCTCTTGTTAGATGGTTCTCTGCCCATCCTCCAATATGCTCTTGTTAGATGGTTCTCTGCCCATCCTCCAATATGTGAAATAAAAACTACTTTATTATTAAAGGTCTTTAATTGTTAGAGCTAAATCCTGACTTAACCTGATTTTAAAAAAAAAAAAATATATATATATATATATATATATATATATATATATAATTCATTTGACATTTGCACTGCCATGCAAAGCCGTGAGATAGTAATTCTCTTACATCCTTTCTCATAGGCATGGACCAACATGGTGCTAACTGTTCTCAATCAGATTCAGATCCTTCCAGACCCGACCTTCACTGCTCTCCAGCCAGCTGTGTTCCCATGCATCAGCCAGCTGACCTGTCACGTGACTGACATCAGAGTCCGGCAAGCTGTGAGGGAATGGCTGGGACGGGTGGGCCGTGTCTACGACATCATCATTTAGAGGACTCAGATCCTAAGGAAATGCCTACAGCCTCTGCCAGTCCATCCAGCTGATTGCATTTTCCCAGCCACCATCCCCATTCAAACCAGGTCTCTGAGAAACTAGTTCTCTGAAACCTAGTAACAAGGCTTTTTCCTAAGCTCTCCTTAATTAGTCACTCTTGGGTTAGTCTGGATGCCAACACAGTCTACAAGTGAAGCAGTGATCTCTGGCCTTGAACATTATTACAGAAGAGTCTACATTACTTGATACATTTCTAAATTTAATTTCCAAGTGCATTTGCTTGCAGTATTCTACCCAGATGGGTCATTGTCAACACTTTCCTTTGGAAACCCTAGGCTGATCCATTTTGAGTCATCATTTTCAAAACTAAGTCCTAAGAAAATGTTTGCTGGTAAGTCAAGCTGATATAAAGTCATGTATCTGGCACCAGACATAATTAATCAGAAAAACTTAGAATCTGATTACAGTTTGGTTGGGAAGAAAACTGCAGAAGTTTTTTTTTTGTATGTGTGTGTGTTCTAATCAAGAAACAAATTACTTCTAAAATATATTCAGGAACATTTCAACATTATTCTTAAGGTTTTTAGATTTTTATGTTAATATTCACAAGTTCCCCGGGTAAGGTACTGTTGTGCCTTTACGTGTCTGTTTTGAAAGGAAGGAAATTCTTTCCAAGCGTGATTTCAAGTCGGTGGCATTAACATGGCACACAGTGGTGTACAATGTCACAAGACTTGATACTGACTACCCTGTGGGTTCTGTGAGTCTTTGCTTCTGTTCCCAAGGCAGACAAAGAAAAGAAAGAAAATTGGTGCCTTAGGCTTCGTTGCACAGATATTTCCATGCCCCACAATTATCTGAACAATAACGTAGGACACTCGGTTTTAAGAAAGATCAAGACTCATTTTCTATCAGTATCCTTTGGAGGACAGGAGCTCAGAGTCCTCCCTCTGGTGAGCATACTTCTCAGGGGAGGGGCAAGAACTGTGGGATGGGAAGACAGCTGGAAGGGGTGGGCTGGGGCTGTAATAGAAACATTGTAAACCTCAACTATAACACAGTTGTGAAATGACGGTGTCAGTTATACACAGATTAGACTGAATGGGAAGGGACACAGTGAATTTAGAAAACTATTTTTTTCTATATAAAACACTTCTCTCTAGAAAATTTACTCTCCTTTAACTCATGTTATTCAGACCAATATTTTACCTGGAAATTTCTTTTTCTAAGTATTATTAGAAAATTAATTTTAAATATAGAACCGTATCTATTGGGGGTTAATAAATGAGCCTGAGGCTTATACACACTTAGGAGCCACTGAGCTCCCCCAGAGCCCTTACCACAATATATTTTATATTTTTTACATTATAACAATGACGAAAGCTTTTTAGACAAGCCCACTTACACTCTACAGTATAGGATTAGTTACTGAAGCATCCGCGGCATTTAACCGGTGCCTAAAAATGTATTCATGCATCATCCTCTAAAAATGAAACCTTAAGTATTAAAGGATTTACTAGGGATTGAACTTTATCCAGTAATAATATTCATAAACGTTGCCCTCAAGAACCACGTAGATATCTACAAGGTCAGAGCAAGGTTCTTTGACTTCTGTGGAAAGTCAAAAAAAAAACTCCATTATTCAGCATATCACCTAAACAAATCAGAGTACAGAGGACCTTTTCCAAATCCCATAAAGCAATCTTTGCCTTTAGACAGTGAACCAACTTGGGTAATGTCTTAGTTTCTCTGTTTCCTAATGTTGGGAATTAAACAAAGGCTTTGTGCAAGCAACACAGATGTTCGATACTATTGAGCTGTATCCTCATCTCTTAACTGTTTGAATATACAATGGATTATTTTACCTTCAACTTTAGATTTTATGTAACTTGTAAATGCAGTTGAGACTTAAATATTTTATTCTTTTGTTATACTCAACAAWAGCAGTATACCCTAGTTGTTTTCTTTGGAAAAAATCTGTTCTTGGTCAGCCAGGAAGTATCTCTATTTACTAGAAAAAGAGCTTTGGTGAACCAGATTATAGAATTATATAGCGTGTCACCAAATGTGGCTCTTCATAAAGTATTAAAGCCAGTTTCCTTGTACAAATGCCCCAGAAGTATGTTAGTTACTTGTTCTGAAATAAAACCCCATTCTCTCACAGACTGGCTACCAAAAGCATACAAGACTGGTTTGTAAAAGTGTCCTCTAACATCCTAAAAGACTGAGATGTACCCAGCTGCTTACCTGCAGTGTTGCAAATATTGGCATAGCCTCCCATTGATCCTTTGTGACTCCATTCCAAGTCCCTCTTTGTTCTTAGACCTCCTCCAAACCCTCTCTAAAAAAGACCGCTGCGTCCTTCAGAGTCCAGCCAGAGAGGAAATATTTGTAGTTTCAAATGGAGCGTTGTTCATTGCAAAGTCATAGCCAGTGAGTAGTACTTCAGTTGAATTGTTCTCTAAGTAAGAGGAAAGAAAAGCAATTAGGAGACTTGGATGGACGAAGGCCCCTTCCCTCACCCAGTCATTCCCTTTCAGTGTCGAGTCTCTGCATTCACCCCTCTTCTTTCACTCCTTCCACCGTCTCTGAATGGACCCAGTGGTTTTTCTGTAGTCACTTAGACCGAAGATCAAGGTCAGAGTGGGCTTTTGAACTTTAAAACAGTCATTAGCTGAATGGACAGTTACGTACAAAAGTAAGCAGAACAGGGCTTTATGTGTTGGTTTTAGTTGCTTGTATTTACCAAAAGTATGTTACTTGAGATTAAAAATTATTTTCTTAGAAAAGTATACATCATGAAGCAGGCAACACAGTACCACACAAAGCAGGCATGATGTATCATCCCGGCATGGTACACACCATAATCCTAGTACTCGGAAGGTAAAAGCAGGAAAACGGAAATCCAAGGGCGTTTTAAGCTGCACAGGGAATGTGAAGCCAGCCCGGGCTACATGAAATCCTGTGGAACAAGGTATCCGTTTTCTTAGTGGAAGGCTCACAAATTGTTCACAGAGCGTCCCTTGGCTCCTACAGCTCTCAGTTCGCTTTAAAGATGCTTAAGGCTCCCTCTGCATATTCTGTTTCCTTCTTCCCTTTAAGATCGCCCCATAGGTCCACATGAAGGGAAACTAGAACACATTTTGTCATTTTTGGTTATTTAATCACTAACCATAAGGACCTGGAAAAATGCTAACAGACATTACAGATCAGATTACTGTATTTTAAATCAAGCCAGATGTATGCCTATAATCCCAGCACAGGAGAGGGTAAGGAAACAAGAGTGACCTCCAGGACAGACTGGGCTGCAGTGTAAACCCTGTCTCAAAAACACAAATGTTAACGTCCAAAGGACTATGAACTTAAATTCCTGGTATGAGGAGCAACACAGGCTTCTTGTTTTAAAAAAGATACTTCTGCAGTTAATAGAGCGAGGTCGGTAGCCTTGACTATAGTAAGGTACCAGAGTATCTTAACAGAGATTCATAATCTCCCCAAATAGAGAACAGAGCTACTTAGATGGAAAAGATTCCTTTTTTAAATAGAAAATCTATGGCTGGAGAGATGGCTCTGGGGTTAAGAGCACTGGCTGCTCTTCCAGAAGACTCAGGTTTGCTTCTCAGTACTCACATGGTGTCTCAAAGTGATCTCTGATTCCACTGTCAGGGGATGTGATGCCTTGTGATCTCTGAGGGCACCAGCCACACAGACACAGACACACASACACACASACACACACACACACACAGCATGTAGACACAAAGGCAGACAAATACTCATAGAATAAAAATAGTTGCTGAAAAAATTAAAACTGGTTATCAGTCCCACCAACTGAACAGAAGGGAGACCTTTGTTTAAAGCTGGCTTTAACACTGGATGCCACCGAGCAGGGGCCTTCTTATAGTAACTTTACAAAACCCTCTTGGCTTTTTCTAACTAGGTTTGCAGACCCAGAGAGGTTCACAAATTTGTCCAAGATAGCAAATAAAGGGCAAACTCGTTCGCAAAGAGATATCCCTGAGTTGAAAGGCCACGTGCTTCCTCAAACGTTGGTCTGTCAGCACTGAGCAAGCTCTGCAATGAGAGAGTGGGAAAGATGCAAGGCCTTCCTTAGATGGTTAAAATTAAAATATACGCTCATTAGGTCTGTCTGGAATATTATGTGGATTTTAAAGGTACGACTTAAAAGTAACGTCTTTATAATAGAAACACAAAGGATATCAATATTTATGCCTTAATCCCAAGGAAGACATTTAGTGTTACGTTAAGAATGTAGTAACATTAGAAAGAAACATGCCTGGCTGACTGTAAAAGCATAGAAATGTGGCAGCCTGCATGTGCAGGGACACGTGTAATTCATGAACTTTTCACATTAGCATTTAACCAACAAAGTGCTCAGCGGCCAGCAGAGCCCCTTCGCCAGCCCCTCTCGTAAATGCCAGGCCTGCGCAGGGCACCGTCGAAGCATGCAGATATACAGAAATGACCCTCCTCCCAAATGTACAAGTCCTCTGAAAAGGAAGCGGCAATTTGGACAAGGCGTACTGGATGACACATGTGCCACTCCTCAACACTTCCACCTGCTTCCATAGGTGAGGAAAAAGGAGAGTTCAGAGACCTGCAGTCATATAAGGACACAAATATGTTTGGGAACCCAAGAAAGATTTAGTGTGGCCTTAGAATAGTAAAAGAACATTTTTATTGAAAATATGAGTTTGGTATTGGGAATGATGTATAAAACTGGTAAACAGCTTGATCTATAATTATACTCCCTTGGGAAAAAAAAGTCCCCCTTATTCGTAAAGAACTCTAGAAAGAGTTTGTTTTAAGAAATCCTATTGCTCTGGCTCTCTTATAGTGTGTGTAACATTATGGAATAGAAACACCATTTAGATGTTCAAAATATAAACAGATTACTTTAGGAAAAACAGACAAAAAAGGAAAATATCATACATGCCCAAGATTATTCAGGAGAAACTACGTTGAGAAAAATGCTTTGTTTCCTTATAAACATGACACTACATATTACTAAAATCTACTATGACATTAGTAGCAACCACAAAACCTTCCACTATATCTTTGCATCATCATGCAGAGAGGAAGGGACTGACTGACCTCGACAGTCAAGGTCCCATCCAGTCGAGGGCCTTCGAATCTCAAGAGCTGCTTGCATTGTGAGTTGCTGTCTTCACAATGCTGGTTGAGCCCGTCAGTGGTTTGTAGTTTCTTTTGTCTGAAGAACAGCGGTTCTCCAACTTCAGCATGCATCTGAATTCACCTAAGGGTTCCGACCCACAAATGTCCAGGTTTCTGATTCTATACATTGCTCAATTTGCATTTCTAGAAAGCTCCCAGATGGAACCACAGCTGCCACTCTGGGAACCAAAGGCTAGAAATAACTTCCTTTCAGATCAGCCTGACTTAGCAAGCATTACCCTGAACTGACCCACGGGCAGACAGCATGGGATTAGATTACTTACAACATTCCAGTTGACCCTTCCCAGTTTTATTGGTTCTTACACATTAGAAGACAATGAATGTATACCTTCTATAGGACAGTGAGATAGCTATAAGCTCATCTTTGTATTTATAAACATTAATTCTATAAATGATTGTTTGTATCCTGTTGACCCTTTGACTTGTACCGAAGGTGATTTTAAATTTATATGGTATTTGCATTCCTTTCTATATGATTTTAATGAGGTATGTATTTCTGTGGATGGCTCCATTACAGCCTGGCTCCTGGCTTTCAGAGGATTTTGAGTTGCTGCTTCCTTGCCACTTACTTCATGTCTTGGATTGGTCATTAACATATAAGCATTCTGAACTGCGACGACACTTCTTATGGTCCCCTCGTCTTTCGCTTAACTGTGTGGTGTAAATTCAGTTTCATGTTTGTTTGTCAAGTGTCTACTAAATGGCTTTGTGGAAATTATCAAAATGAAACAATTCCTTCTGAGCAGTAGGTATGCCTGTCTTGACTATTTAGTAAACATTGCGTTGATAAAGATATCTGCACAATGAAAATTAATTATTATTCCACACGATGGGACATATAGGAAAGTCAACTTACGTGCTTTGAGAATTTAGTGAAATTCACCCTACTACAGATGGGGCCTTAGTTTATATTTTAGCTCTTTGCTCAGTTAATTAGCCTTAGAAATTCATTTTTGATTGAAAAATAAGGGCCATAATAGGAAGAGGAGGAACTGATAATCTGTGTTTTTATTAAATTCAACACCCAAATAAAAAAAGTTTCATTAATGTAAGATCATCAACTAAGGAGCTTTGCCTGGATGGCAGAGTGAGATTCTGTATCAAAATTAATAAGTAAATACACATGAATGAAAAACAGTGGCGCATACAAGGAATGAATGATTTAAGAGAAAAATAATTAAGTACTCTAAAGATCACCCATTTATAAATTGCATCAATTCTATATAATTCTTACTGACCTGACAAAGTTTATCTACTTTTGTTTAATAAATATTTTGAAATAGTTTAAATGATTATTATTTGAATAGAAAGCAATCATTCTAGGTACTTCTATTAGTGAAAGCATTATCAACAAATTGTTAAGGATTCAAGTCTTTGACTTTGTGGTTGAAAATAATTGAGGATATTTCCTTTTTGTTTCCCATAACAATTTAAAATTATGCATGTAGTTCATTTAATTCTGATTTCAGTTACATTTGAAAACTCAGTCTCTACAAATAATTTTTCCAAACTGTTTTAATAACTGTTGCCAAAAAGGAGGAGGGAGGACCTGAAACCAGTCTAGGTTTCTATTAGACTTAAGGAGGCTCGCGCCCTAGGTATCCCAGGCTACCAGTGGCCGTCCCCACTCTCCTCAGGTCTGTGCACACCCTCTGCCACTGGCTCCTGTGCAGTTCTTTCCTCTGATTCATCTTGAAATCAATATGATAGCAATCAGTTCGTTACATAGCTACTTTAGTCAAAGATGAAGGATCTGGGTATTTGGGTTTCTCTTCCATTGAGACCCAGTAGATTAGAATATCCAGTGCAGCCTGATAGGGTAGGGGGAGGTACTGAAAGGGAAAGGTTACTTTTCATTCTTGGAAGTTTGGGGGTGGTTTATGAGGGGGTGTTGGGGATAAGGAGGGGAGCTAAAACTCAATGTTTATTCCCCTACCCATGCCAAAAGACTTCTATTTTGCAATGATTTTCTAAGAGGAATAAACAAATTAAGTTTTTGACAGTTTCCCCTAGTCCCATCCCCATTTGATATAAGGCCAATAGGTAGAATTCCTTTTATCCATTCTTGTATTATACCAAAGAATGAATTTATTTTCATTAAAAAACTATAAATAAATGAAGCTAAGTATAGCCATAATGAATGAGTAGACTTACCATTTTACCTATGAGATGGAAAATTCATCCTTGCAACTAATTCACCAGGAGCCTTGAATTAATTTGTTTACTCCAAAAGCCTTGTCAAGGAAGTATCATTTTTGTTCTGACTTATTTAGCCACATTTACATTTACAAAGTTCTAAAAACCATTCTCCTTCAAACGTTAATATAACTGGTTTGATATAATCTGTCAGTTCACTGTTTTCTGGGTCTCTGTAAGCAAGCTTGCAAGTGTATTTTGTGTATATTTTATCTGAAGTGAAAAACAAATTCTAAAGAGAAAATATTTTAAAAGATAATGTATTTATGTCGCTTGTGTTGTAGAATAAAGATTCAAATGCATCAAAAGTCTGAGGTGGGTAGCAATTTTCTTCACGTAATATATTTGTTTGTATAAATAGTCTGTTTACAGGATTCTGAGCTAGGGCTCTTTTCTCTGACATTTTATACCTCTGGAAAGGTGTCTTTTACATTAAATCTTATCAAATAGATGTAATCCTTCCACTAATCAGCCACTATATCTACTAATCATGCTACCTAGAAAAGAAATTTATAGAAATATTTCTATAAGGACCAGAGGGAGACCAAAGTGAAGTCCTGAATGCCAACACCCCACTTTCATTTTTATCATGATATCAAATGAACAAGTCATTAAGTCATTATCGTAAGTCATTAAGAATAAGATATCAAATTCCCATAGATAGCATAGTCTACTAACTTTAAAAACTAAGCTATTACTTTTCTTTTTCCATACCCAAAACTTTTATTATTGTTGTTGCTATTTTAACACTGAAAGGAAAAATGTAGCCGCTTCTCATGATCTTAAACTGGTCCAAGACTGTTTGAGGACAACATAAAAAGGATGAGCCTAGGAATCACCAGGTCTCATCATAGAAGACAAGAAAGAGAAAAAAGACACACAAAATGCTACAAAAAAGAAAAAAGGAGCCTGTGTTTATGTAACCCCTGTTGTTGTATTGAAAGGGTTAACTCAGAAACTTTGTGAAGGTCATAGAACACTGGCCCCTCCCAGAAGAGCAAGTGTTCCCCCTCCCAGAAGGGAGARGCTAAATTACATTCCTCAGACCACAGGGAGGTCCCTGCGGCTAGGAAAGGCCCAGAGTCCAAGGCCCAGAGTCCATTGTCCACCTACCTCATCCCCTAACAACCAATTAGTTTAAAGGTAACACTGTCCTGCCAATCACATTGTGCCTAATGGTGGCTGCCCTGGGGACTGTATAAAGGACCGCGCAGCCCAGCACAGGGAGTAGAGCGGTCATTCTCTCTCCATGTTCTGGGCGACCCCAGCATGCTAGATATTAAATAAAAATTCCTCTTGCTTTTTGCATCAATTCCTGTCTCCACATTGTGTTCACTGGGGAGGGGAGGGGGGGGTGTCTCTCCAGTAAGTTAAAGTTCTTCAGAGTCTTTGAGTATTACACTCTGTGCATCACATTGACTTGGGCCATTATAGTATCACAACAAAATAATAATAATAATAATAATAATAATAATAATAATAGTAATAACAACAACAACAACAACTTTTATCAAAGATGAAGTAAAACTAAATCCTTAGTTTCTTTGCATAAACATATCACAAGCAGAAGGATAATAACTGAAAAAGGTTCTACTAGGAAGAGTAGAAAGGACCTTGGACCTCTTGCCAATAGCTCAAGCTTGGTCCCTCCCTGATAGTGGGAGATCAGGACAACACCTGGCTACTTCTCTCACAAGTGGCCTGTCTTCCCTACCTCAAAAGTTGTTTTAAGACAAAATGAAAATATACGGTAGTACTCCAGACACTCTAGTGCCCAGTAAACACTGTCTGCTCTCTATAGAGCAATGACTAGTTTATAAATAGTCTTATGGGTTGTTTTACATTGAAATCTATATGCATAGCATATCCATGGCATTCATACCTGTTACAGTTAATTTTCATTGTCAATGTGATTGGATTTAGAATCGGTATGGGAAAACCGTTGTCTGTGTGTCTGTGCGGGTTGATGTTTCAAGAAAGATTTAACTGAGAAGTAAGTGTTTGCTTTGGGTCATAGTTTAAGGAGAGATCATCCATCATTGTAGGAAAAGAAGATCAATAGGAGCAGGAGAGATGGGTGGTCACATTGCGCCAACAGTTTGGAAGTAAAGAAAGGTGAATGCTGTTGATCAGTTCCCTTCATCCTGTTTCTTTAATCTAGAACCCCAGCCCATTGGATTACACCACCCACATCCAATATGGTTCTTTCCTCATTAGTTAAGCCTTTCTTGAAACATCCTCACAGTACTCAGGGAGAAATGTRTTCCTGTGGTTGATTTTAAATTCAAGTTAACAATGAAAATAGTCACTTTCACCCATGATTAGGCTCAAAACAGAAATCTTAACGCTCTCCACTAAGAAGTCATCAGCTGAAAAGCAGACCTCTCGAAACAAAAATATGTTATAGATAAATTCAAATAAACTATACTCCAATTATTGATATCCAGCAATGAATATATCACATGAATAAATCTAGACTTATTTCTTTAGCAGAGACTTTAATATGCTTCAAATAGTTGGCTTATGATCAAAGCTTGTATTATAATTTAGCTCTCATAAGTATTTCACAAGTGATAAGAAAATTTACTTTCCCATATGGCTTTAAGGTAAATTCAATAAGCAATTGAAAATAGAAGTTTAATGCAATACTGTGGTTTTCACATACTGACCAGTGTCCTTGCTATCTTACCCCTTCAAAAGCCTTTTTTCTCCTGTTTGTTTACATATAGAGTCCTAGTTACAGCATCAAGTCATTTGTGCCCCAAGTGTGACCTTCTAACTTAATCCCATTGCTCAAAATATTCTGTTGTCAGAGAAATGAACTCTCCAATTTAACAATCTTACTCAAACTCAGAGATTGTAATTGCATAGTTAAATTCCAGTGTTTATCGGGAGATTATTAATCCCTTTTAAGTATTAGAAATTGAAAGTTTCTCCTGCAACAAGGAAGTATCAAGTGTCCAACAGTTCAGAGCTGAGAACTTAAGCGCTGAACTTGATTCACTTTGACAGGGCTTCTTGGCGTATCAGTATGGCATGTACTACTCTGAGCTAGGTTGAGAACTAACCTAATCTAAGCATACTCGAAAACCATTTGAGCAGCAGAGTTTAGATCCCACCCACTAGGCATGATCTCATGTGGGACAGACAATCCGGACATGATCGTTTACCCCATGTTTCAGCAACCATTGTGCTAGCTTCTGCCAAAGACACATTTCTTCTCTCTGCCAAAGCCGATTTCCTCTTTTGATTTGGCTAACCAGCAAAGAGACACCTCCAATTCCATGTGAATTATAGTCATATACTGCCTCGGGGCATCATGGTATTCTGGTCCATAATCATCCTATGGATTATGACAGGTTTGTGGCCAGTTTTATAGAATCAGTCCCTATCAGTGCCAAAGCTCATATCTATTTATGGCTGACACCATGCAAGAGAAGCTGCAGTGGGCAAGTGAACTTTCTAGAGATGGTCCACCATTTTACACAGTTATGATGTGGAAGGAACCTGCAGGGCCTCGGGAGAATGGACGCTGAAGCAGGACCCAGCACTGGACACAGGCCAAAAGACTGGTGATCTCCTGCCTCTGTGCTCTTCCGCCAGCCTAGAGCAGGCTAAACAGACCTGGAGTGCTTGCCACAGAGGTTGTTAAGACCTCCAGCCTCACCTCATTTGCAGTTTCCTACAGGAGTAGACCGCCCGCTGAGCTTGCTTTGCAACCCAGTCTAGCTGAAACAAAGGATGGGTCTGTGGGCCCTCCCTATATAAAGCAGTGCTGAATATTAAACTTTGAGCCTTGATCAGAAACTTTGTCTTGGCTTCATTTTTCATTTCATTTTTCATTTCCAGGCCCCCTTTCAGGTATATCCAGTCTGTCCATGGCCACTGGACAGCTACAGGCATCTGAATTCTCTAACTTTGCTGGATGCTGAAGCTGATGGCTTCTAAAACCCTGAACACTTACTTGCTTATTCTGTGGTTAAAACCTGCAGGCTTGGGTGATTAACACCCCCTTCATTAACAGCAAGGGGGGGGTATTAAGTAAAGAGGTTCTTTCTTCTCCCTACCCCACCCTGCAAGTCCTTCCCAGCCCAGTTTATACATTCCCTGTCAGCTACAGAACGATCACAGACACTTCATACTCATCAAAGGAAAATTCTACCAAGATGAAATCTCAATTCTGAAATTCAACGCCCCAAATGCAAGGGAACCCACATTCATACAAGAAACTTTACTGTTTACAAATACACAATGAATCTCACACAATAATAGTGGGAGATTTCAACACACCATTCTCACCAATAGGTAGGTCATTGAAACAGAAACTAAACAGAGACTCAGTGAAACTAATAAAAGTTATGAACCAAATGGATTTAACAGATGTCTGCAGAACATTTCACTCTAAAACAAAAGAATATACACCTTCTTCTCAACACCTCATGGGACCTTCTCCAAAAATGACCATGTAATCAGTCACAAAACAAGTCTCAACAGATACAAGAAGATTGAAATAATCACGTGCATCCTATCAGATAACCATGGACTAAGGCTAGTCTTCAATAACAACATAAATAACAATGCCATATATTCATGGAAACTGAACAACAGTCTCATGAGACTCAATCATAACATGGTCGGGGAAGAAATAAAGAAAGAAATTAAATACTTTCTAGAATTAAATGAAAATGAAGACACAGCATACCCAAACTTATGGGACACAATGAAAGCTGTGCTAAGAGGAAAATTCATAGCACTAAATGCTCTCATAAAGAAATTGGAGAGATACCATAGGAGCAACTTAACAGCATACCTGAAATCCCTAGAACAGAAAGAAGCAAATACACCCAAGAGGAGTAGAAGGCAGCAAATAGTTAAACTCAGGGCTGAAATCAACAAAGTAGAAACAAAAAGAACAATACAAAACATCAACAATACAAAGAGCTGGTAGTTTGAGAAAATCAACAAGATAGATAAAGGCTTAGCCAAACTAACTTAAGGATACTGAGACAGTATCCAAATTAACAAAATCAGTAATGAAAAGGGAGAGATAACAACAGAAACTGAGGAAATTTAAAAAAAAAAAATCAGCTCTTAGTACAAAAGCCTATAATTAATAAAACTGGAAAATCCAAATGAAGGGATGATTTTCTAGTCAAATACCATATACCAAAGTTAAATCAAGAGTGGGTAAACTATCTAAGAAGTCCCATAACCCCTAAGGAAATCGAAGCAGCCACTAAAAACCTCTCAACTGAGAAAAGCCCAGGGCTAGAGAGAGAGTTTTAGTGTGGAATTCTACCAGACCTTCAAAGAAGCACTGATACCAATACTCCTCAAACTACTCCAACAAAGTTGAAATGGAAGGAACATTACCTAATTCATTTTATGAAGCCACAGCTACTCTGATACCTAAACCACTCAAAGACCCAACCAAAAAAGAAAACTTCATATCAGTTTTTCTTATGAATATTGATGCAAAAATACTCAATATAATTCATGCAAACTGAATCTAATAAGCAGATATTCAAAAGATACAGTTAATTAAATTTTGACTTAATTTTTTTTAAAGATAGAAGGTAATTGTTTTTAAGTATACATGGAAGTAGGCTTATACAGTACACAGAATGGAATTTAACTAAAGTTAAATACTCAGATGAATAAACACTTTGAGGCTTTTGATCTGAAATTACAGGTCAAAGAGCAGGGGGTTAGTAGAATAAACTTATCTCAGATACTAGAAGCTTATGTTAATTCAAGTTATATAAAGAGAAGGGGACATAATACCCACAGAGATATTAATCTTCATAGAAGGGAGGATTTAAATATACTTAGATGAATAAATAATTGAAGTTCTTGATCTTACAGGTCGAAAAGCAGAGGGTAGGGAGCGTGATCTATCTCACACAGTAGAAACTTAGGCCTTGATCTCACTATTAAAAATTAATTGTGTAGCCTTCCAATTTCCATCTGCACCCAGAGCTGACCCTGCGCCACAGCTCTTCGTACCCAAATCTCACGGGGAGAGAGCTGGTCTCCCAGGAATGCTGATACACCTGAGAGCACAGGTAGGACCACCACTTCTGCTCAATTACCTGGCCCAAGAGGGACCTTCCCAGAGCCCTCAGGACACAGAAACTAAGGAGCAGCCTGGGACAGGATCCTTTCAGTTTCTGTCTGTGCCCTGGAACTGACCCTGTGCCACAGCTCTCCATACCCAAATTCTTCCTTCGAAAGAACTGGTCTCCCAGGAGTGCTGACACACAGGTGTGCAGGACAGACAAGCCAGTTAGAGACAACAAGACCAGCTAACAACCAGAGGTAACCAGACAGTGAGAGCCAAGAGTAAGGACATA
>BDUI01004288.1:84705-96754 GCA_002335545.1 Apodemus speciosus
TGTGTGTGTGTGTGTGTGTGTGTGTGTGTGTGTGTGTGTGTGTGTGCATGCCTTCAAAGGCCAGAGGAGGGCATTGTATCTCCAGAGACTGGAGTTACAGGTGAGAAGGAACAGAGCTCAGGTACTCTTTGAGAGCATCAAAGGCTTGAAACTCCTGGGCCATCTCTCCAGCTTCTGTTTGCTTACTTTACATAGCATAAAACCCATTTTTCCTCAGTAGTCCAGGGGTGAAGAAATAATTCATCAGATAGCAACACTTGTTTCTTACTCCTATGACCTACTGAGGAACAGAACTGACACACAAAGATATCCTGGGACCTCAACACATGTTCTTTGGCACACACACACACACACACACACACACACACACTCACAAAATCCATGAACACAGTGTGTAAAACTTTTAAATATTTTTTATGGTAATAGCTAAATGTATAACCAAAAAATCAGTTACATGCCAACATTGTGTCTCTGATGATATTTATTTGTTTGAAGGGGCACCAAAATAAACAAAAAAGCTAAGCATGAAGAAAGGTAAGAGACACCATAAGGGCAAAGAGTTTCTGCATCACTGAATAAACTGACAAAGTATTGGCCTCACGATTCAAAGGCACTACTACTAATTGGAATTTAAATGAAAAAATCAGATTTTTAGTTATTCATATCCTCTAGAATAGTTGCACATAATGGGTTCCAATTACTTCCAATAGTTTAATTAAGTGCCATATTGAATCATTAGGTTTTCATTTATTCAAAAGCTTTTTCTAGCATCATTCATTTCCATGTTCATTCCAAGACATTTTTCTGGCCTCCGCAGAGAATTAAAAAAAAAAAAGAATTGAAAATTATTTCCCCCAAGAAATTAAACAGACAAGTTGAGATAAGAACAAAATCAAGATACACAAACATCCAAATAAATAATGAGCAGGAAATAAAAAAAATAAAGCCAGGACCATGCATGCAAGGAATCACTAATGTCTGCTGGCTGGTATAGGGAGTTACATCTCACATCACAAGCAATAGGGGATTTATTTCCACTTCCCCCATAGCTCCATAAGGAAATTTTCAAAAGTTTCCCCTGTTTATGTGAACTAAGTTGTTAAATATTTTCCCTACGAACAATTGAACATCAGGGATTCCTAAGTTATCTAACCCCCAAACATATAACCTTGTAGGGACAGTAGTTTGGTTTTGGGGTAAACCTGGGTCTCACCATGAGATGTCAAGGCCACTCTGCCACTCTCTAAACCATGGGATCTTAGACAAGTCACTATCTCCCATAGCCTCTAGTGCTTTCTTCCTTTTCTTTAACTAGGAAATATGAAGAGGTTTTGCAAATTCTAAAAGACCACAAACATCAGTGGGTAATACATTAATTCCTGATGACATACATGTAGCGCAGGAGTACACAGTATTGAATTATCAATAAATAAGATCCTTTTAAATGATGATAATTGCAGAGTCATAGGAAACTATTCCATACGGSCGAATATAGATGTGTCTCGGGGTCATTTCCCATTTGCAACAGCACAGTAAAGATTTCCTTTGTTTACAAATCTACTACTCAGAATGAGCAGTGAAACCAGCACACAGTTACTACTAAGTTTAGATGCACTATGTCATTTTGGTCGCTGGTGTTCCCCTCCCACATAGAAACAAGAACTGTTAGTAGAACCATTAGGCGGTATTTGCAATGGTTATGTCAATATATAGCTCATGTCAAAACATCTAAATGGGAGGGCAGGGGCTTTATAGAAAGAAACAAATGGTTATTTTTTGTATTAGATGTGTAGAGTTTTGTATCATTTCATGAATGCTCTGACATGCATAAAGCTCATTACTCAGAGGGTATAGACAAACCAGGCATACATCAACTCTTCCCATTCTCCCTGGCTGTTTCCCTTCCCGGGGGACTCTTAGCAGTAAAAAGACAACCGCCACGTCAAAGCAGACAGCAACTTGATGTGCAATGTCAGTTTCATTTAAGCCCTCCTCTGCCAGCAAAGTTTTAATATAACTTGTCTTCACACTCGCCATTATGATTCTTTAAAACATTAATCAGTGCCGATTCACTCTCAGTGTACTGCGTGCTTCTCTAAACTTAGATGTTAACATTAATTCAGTAATTACTATCATTTTATGTTTTCATCTCTCTAATTCCTTGAAAGGGGGTGCGTTTTTATTATTAATGTGAAATTCAACCTATTGCCCTAATAAATGTATTTTTTGGTCAAATAATTGTTACTTTTTTAAAAGGATGATGAGAAATTATTTCATTCCAACACATTTACCGCTTGGATCTCCTTGTACCAGTTTAGGCAGTGCTGGTTTGTCAGGCGAAATGTTCATCAATTAAACAGGATTTTGCTCCATGTTTGCCTGTTTCCAAGATGAGCATGACGCAAAGATTAAACACATGAATGGTACATGACAAAGGTTCTTTGAAAATGTACTGGGGGTCAGGTATTGATTTCTCAAAATATTCCAAACTTCCAATTAAAAGGAGGTCTACTAAGATGAGAAAAAAATGACTTTTGTACTGTGGGATGTTCATAGGCAGCTCTTTCTTCTACACTTCATTTCCTCTCACCCACTCACTGGGTATAAAATTGACGAGAGAGAGAGAGAGAGAGAGAGAGAGAGAGAGAGAGAGAGAGAGAGAGAGAGAGAGAGAGAGAGAGAAGCAATCACAAAGACATTTTCTGAAAAACAGCAAAGAAGAAGCTTGGTTCAAATTTTGTCAACTTAAGACTGAAGCACTTGGTAGAAGAGGCTGGGTTCATGATTTCTGTTATTTAGAGCTCGCGAGAATGCCAATGGTAGTGATAGCCTGCTCTTATATGTAAATATACTGAGCAAATTAAACACAGAATGTCCACAAACACTTTTGCATCTTTTTTTTTTTCACATGGTTGTTTTTTAACTTTGAGCACAAGTCAAGTGGAAAAATGTCGCAGATCTCTGGGCACAAAAGACCAGAGCCAATATGAAACAAAGGGCTGAGCAAATAGTGGTCAACCCAGCACTGACCTGGAGACAGAGTCATTCTAAATAATTTACACTCAGAATATCACTTCGGGACCCATGTGGTCTGGATCAGTTGTCTATACTCCCTAAAACCACAAAAAGACATTCACTATCTTGTTTTTTTTTTTTTTTTTTTTTTTTTTTTTTTTTTTTTGGACAGAATAAATATGTCTGCCCACTGAAGAGTTCGTGAACACCTAGCCTCTTCCAGTTCATAAGGACTTAATTCTGCCATAATAAGAGCTCACTGGTAAGGCTGCATGAGCCACTCACTTGTAAGATCTCCTGATGTTCAAACTGAGTCTTAGCATCATCCACCTTATAACTGTGCTAAGCAAAGAAGGTAGTTTGTCTCCAACCAGCTCAAAACAAAACAGTCCCATATCTTTCATAATACTATATTTCATTTGCACGGTAACCTGTGAGGTATGTAGATGGATATATAACAGTATGTAATTGTTACTTACAATTACATAGAAATGATTATCAAAAACTTACATTTTGGACAGGTATGGAGTTTTCCCATGCTTCACAAAGCATATATATATATATATATATATATATATATATATATATATATATTTGGAAAAAGTATTCAGTAATTAATATGAACTCGAATGGAAATAGAACAATCAAGAATGTAAAGTTTTTTATTTTAAATCAGGTTTTGTCCCTCAGGATGGGAACTAGCAGGTGATAGACCCCTGTGCACACCAATGTTCTCTGCAGGTATGTAACAAGCCACAAATCTGCATTTAAAATATCATACATTTCTAGACACTAATGTTCAAAAATGATGCATGGCCCGTGTTTCTGGCATGCCTTATGTCCATCTGCTAGCATGGCATGGTGCCCATTCACAAGGTAATAAGACAAATTCACAAGCCCACAGATGCCAGGCTTACAGAGTTAACCTGAAAAATGAAGTAAGTACCTTTCTCTTTCCACGGTGAACACTTCTGCCTGAGTCACAACCCTCATTCTTGCCATGTATCTGTTCCATTGGATGAGAGATGAGATCACACTCACTGACAGGGTGTCAAACACAGAGGGGCTTGCTGTCGCTAGTTCAAATCCTAATCTCATGTCTGTTTGTAGGTTACCAAGAGGAAGTAAGGTAAAATMTTATAGAATAAAATCCTGACTCTTTCACTTAAGCTAAAAGACAGGCCACTTCGTTGGAGAGATTTCCTGATGACTAGAAAKTCACTACTGTATTCTCCAATATCTAAAGGCTTCCTGTTTCATTTATTTGTAACCATCAAGTGTCCAATAGCACATGGCTCAGACAAACACAAYGGTTCAAGGGTTGAGATGACTGCATTTTATGTAGCTATAAACCTATGGACTCATTTTCCTGAGTATATGATGATAAGAAAGATGTGGCAAGCTGGGCAGTGGTGGCACACGNGCTGTCTGCACTTGTAGACAAGATTTCTTTCTGATAATAATAAAGAAATATGTCCTTGCACTTAATTATTTTTTATAAAAATTTCATATCGCATATACAATACAAAAATTGGCTACATATACATTTGTTTAGTGAAGATAAATATACATGCAAATACATTATGAAAACCACAGTCCCTAGCTAGCGGTGGTGGCAAGTGATGGATCCCAGCTCTAGAGAGACTGAGCAGACTGCTCATGAGTTGAAGCACTTTGTGTTACAAGATGAGGCAGTCTGGGTTATAAAGTGAGACCTGATTTAAACTTAAAATAACAAAAGCATACTCAAGCAAACACTAGAAATCAGATAAAATGATCTCTGTGTGTCCCTGACTCTGTGTCAGAGCCTCTCTGTCTCTTTCTTCTCTCTTTCATGTCTGTCTGTATGTTGTCTATGCTTAAAAAATAATTCTGATTGAGTCACCAGGAAAAGGATCCAACAACATTCCTAGATGAATAAATATAAAATTGTTAGAAAATGCTGGAGAAGTATTGTCTGCATTAGGCATATTTCGAAGCATTAAATCTTATAACATTTAAACTTTATTTTGTTCCACTATTTATTAGTTAAGAAAGATCCATTTCTACTTTGTAAAACATGTTAACATCTTTAAACATTTTAGAAATATTGTATGAATTTTGCATATGTATAATGTAATATGTTAGGATATACATAATTCTGCCTCCAGTTTAACTTTAGAAATGAGTTAAGTCTGCACTGTATATTCTTATTGTCTAAAAACTATGTATGAATGAAGTATAGGAATACRGTTTTAGGGTTAATATAAAAAAGAAAGAAAAGATGATGATGAAATGGAATAATTATGGAGAACATGGGTCGATCTGATCACCTGCAGTGTGAATGACTCGATCGTTAGTAAGAAAAATAAAGTAAAAAATAGTTATTGAGGAGCTCATACAGCTTGGGTCACACATTTTGTCCAAACAAACCAAGAATAACGGTTGGAAAAAATAAGCATATTTTGTATAACTTTGTGTCCTTCCATCCCCCATCAATTAAATAAGGGATAGACCCTTTTAAAAAGCAGAATGAGAACCTGTTAGTCTTACTGAACAATAACCAAGGAGAACACCATTGCACAGCATGTCAGCTTGCCTTTACAGCATGAGTGAGTGACTTCAAATCTAATTAGGACAGCACATTTTGCCTGAACAAGCCTGAAAAATATTGAGCAATTTCCTAGCAGTCCTAACACTGATTCCAGGGATGTCTATACAAGAGCGAGGCTCAGGAGAGAATGAAGAGCAAAACCAGCCCCAAGATGTAAGAGGAGAGAATGCTTTGGCCTAAGATGCATCTGGATAGGGCTCCTATCTGTGCATTTCACTAAATCTCTGCTTGTGGTAGACATTATTTATACCATTTGCAACTGTTTTTGAACCTACGAAGCCTAACTCAGCAGAGGACAAATTCTTGGTTGCCTATTTATAAAGATTATATCTAGGATGTTAGAAATGCAAACATGGAAATAATCAGCGGAAGCATGAAGAAGAATCATCATGGAGGAACTTGTTCCATGCCCCAGTAGTATAGACCTGACATAATATCCAACAATTGGTTCCAAACACTACACAAGTGCAATGTTTAGGAACGGTAAATCTAGGCTACTTTTCTGAACAAACTTGAAATCTCTCTCTCTCTCTCTCTCTCTCTCTCTCTCTCTCTCTCTCTCTGTCTCTGAAGATTTCCATACAACTAGTAATCAAAAATATTGTTCACAGAGGATCATGGATAGAAATATTAACTGATTTCACTTACCTTCTTGAAATTCCAGACTACTTTTGGCTGCTTGCACTGCTCTTACCACATCATTTTATATGAATCATTTTGTAGTTGAGGGATTGTCCTAGACTATGCCAACATGAATCAGAGTGGAGAAAACTATTCAAAAGTTGTCAAACTCCCAGGGATGACAAAGGGGTGGGAAATTTTCAGCAGCCATAGGAACACGAATTCATAAGTATCCAATAACTTAGACAGCGGTTATTTAGATCATTAAGCTCATGATTCCATGATATGACTGGGGAAAACTTCTTAATGTGTGCACAAATTCACCAAGACTGGGCACGGTGAATTAAGTCTCGCTAAAAACAGAATACAGCCAAGGAACATCAGACTCCATATCAGAAATAGGACTTTCAGTCAACACCAAGAGAGAAGAAAGAAAATGAGATTGCTAGGTAAAGCAAGTAACTCAAAAGACTAAAATTATCTTGGAGTAATTAAATATTAGAAAACAAAACTCAATTTTATTTTAGAAGTCATAGCAGTAAGCCTTATTGGTGTTTACTAGTGTCTGTGTTTATATCTGTACTTACATCTGTGCTGTGTCTGTATGTGTGTGTGTGTGTGTCCACATGTGTTTGTCTGTACCATGTCCATTGTGACATATATAGCCAGCACTAATCTTGTGAAATATTATAATATGAAAGTGGAAATGGGCATACTTGAGGAGGTCTACACCAGCCCAGCTGAGTCACCTGGAAAGGACACTCTCTAACCTATTGTGCGTACAGTCTGTACAGTGAGTTCCGGCTTTTCAATTTTTGTGAACTGTTACCCATTGTTGGGGTGAGCTTTGGTAATGCAACCTTCTTCGTTGTATTTCTTTCCCTTTGTGCTTGCTCTTTGAAACATATATGATCCACATGACACCAGTTCCTACCTCCACATTCAGGGGTTCGATTTGGTTTTACCCTTGTTTCATTGCTATTAATAATAATCCTCGTTGTCAAGTTCTCCCACTTTCTGTCTTCCTAGTTATTTGCAATTCTGGTTGTTCTGAGAGCAAGACATCTCACTGAAAAATGAAGGATAATACTTCTGAGCAGCTCAGAGGTTTCAGATGCATGGTGACTTGTCATTTGGGAAAACTAAGCTAATAGCCATTACTACCTGACTGGAGCAGACATTTAGAAGGTAGACATATGATATGTAATAATTCCTTTATCTGATGATCTGGATACTGTCTTGATGGGAAAGCACCGTAGATAACATTTCTTTTATCAGCCTTTTTTTATGATTTCAATGATATAGGCTCCAGTCTTCATATGGATTGCCTAGGGGTGAGTGATAGTAGCAAGAAGAGGTGGCTTTTCAGCCAAAATGCTTGAGCCAACCAACACAGTAGGTTACTTGATAATGGTCAACCCAGCAGGGGGATATTTTATTAATATTCCATATGTCTTCAGTCCCTCAATGGCTGTGAAGTATAGCAGATCACCCACGGTAACAGCAGAAAAGGGGGAAGAAAAGCTGTAAAAATTAAAGATACATGCAAACACTCTGGGAAAAAATACAAGGCTTAGTGTTCTTAGGAGGAGAATTTTATTTTTTTGTCTTTTAAATTACAAAAAAAAAGTGCACATGCCTTGTGGCCAAAAGGAGAGCAGCACTGGAACAAGGCTGCCTTTGTACTCTATTAAGGTTGAGATTAAAGTCCCCGCTGATAAACTGAACATTCTTTAAAAGTGACCAGAGTCAAACAATGTCTGTTTGCTGCTACTTTATTACAAAGATACCACTGAGAATAGCTAAGAGTATACTATTTGATCTTTAACAGGTTGACCAAACGATTGCAGTTGGCTCCACTATATGAGATGCTTTCTGCAAATTATTGTTTCTGCTTATAAACCTTTATAATATCACAGAATGAATTATGTATGTATTTCATGTTTTCTTTTCCGCTATCAGCCTTGATGTTCTCATTTTAAGTTTCACCCTAGCCTCCTAATAATGCAATATTGAGGCCATTCAGACACTAATTATGCCTCCGTGGCTTTTTTGAAATGACTAAATCAGCATCAGTTCTATAATTATCATTAGCAAGTTTGTATCAGTGCCTCACATCACTTGAAAGGCTCAACTTAAATGATTTGTGAATGTACTCATCTGATACATTGAACAGTCTCTAAAGATACAAACAGGTGCTTGCATATTACTTTATGTAAAACAGGAAATCAGAACATGTATATTGTATGAAATATATTTTCAATTCAATATTAAAGCATTTTCCATGGCTTCAAATACTAAGCTATATAGGAACACTCAGAATACCAGAGCTTTAAAAGCTCAGTTGAGGTGAACAGTGTAAGGAAACAGAAAACTATTACTCATACTTAAGGCTAAACCCGAAGTCTTCCTTATTTTCAGAATGTTCAAATAGGAATCTGGCAAGGATGATTGACAGGAAGAAGTTTCCAAATGTAATGCCTCTGTATTTTCATTGTTTCTCTTCTTGAATTATTAATATTGCCAGTAGTCATTTGCCATGAAAACAAATCAAGGTATGTATGGTAAGCACTTATTTGAATGAAGCACTTTTATATGTTAAAAATATTTATAGCAAGCCAGTTTTTTAATGTAATGAAATGGCAAAATAGTGAGGAAAATACTGCAAAATAAGGTTTCAATGAAAAAATTATAATCTTAATTCTGTGAGTAAAGGGATGAACACAGTGTGGAAAAAATAGTGCAGAGAAGAAAGGCTAAACAAAACAAAAACCCAGCCACTGAGAGAAGCAAGGACAATTTCTTTGTATCACTCAGAAGGAAGAGAGCCTCACCTTAAACCAGGAAAACGTAATAAGAATTCCTGTAACTCTGTTGCTTTAGGAATAGTGAAACATACATCAAAAGCGACACCATTGTGTTTTCCAGTAAGAATCACGTAGGTGTGTGTGTGTGTGTGTGTGTGTGTGTGTGTGTGTGTGTGTGTGTGTGTCTGTGTGTATTCTTTTACCAAGTCATACCAGGTCCTTGTTTTGTTGAAGAAAGAAAGAAAGGAAAAAATACTTGTGCCAGGCTGTAGTATTTTATGACCTACATTATTACCCTCTGGGTAGTGAAATGATGGTGCCAAACTAATTATTGCTTTGTCTAATTTTAAATCCAGGTCTATGGAGATTAACAGCTTGCACATTAATTCAAAGCACCAACAGCCCACCTAACCTAATGCTGTCTTAAATGAATTAAAAGCCCTGTTTAAGAAACTTTAATGTACTCTAAATGAAGGAAATGTGTGTCTGTGCTGTATTCAGTGTTTCAAAAGCAACTTCACTTTGCATGCTTTGCTTAAACAGACAGATGCCAGGAAGAATTTTTCTTATATTGACTTCTCTTTTAAAYGATATCTCTTCTAAGCTTAAAGCATGGTCTGAGTGGAACTCATTGTGAAGTGTTGGGCAGTTAGGGAAGCAGAAGAATGAGGAGGAAGACGATGTTCACCTCAAGGGTCAAAAAGTTCCACTCCAATGTATTGTCCCTTTTTTTTCCATCTTTGACATTAAATGAATGCCTTTAAACACACTGACATTTTGTAATATTACAAAATGGACGTGAAGTATTGAGCAATCAATACAAATAAGCCTTCTCTTAAAAAAAAATCAGGAAGCATATCACAGAACATTCTAGAAACAGTGACAGCTTCAGGGACCAGAAAATGTGAGACATGTACAATAACTTTTCAGCTTATTTGCCCATTTCGGCTTTTGTTAGCTACATCTTCTCGAAGCACAGTTAAACCCCACCTAAGTCTCTTGCTTCCAAACCTTCCAGAACTTCTTGTTACCTACCCATTGAAATGCAGACCTTTTGACTAGTGCTCCACTCCAGCTACTCCATAATCCATCAGTATTTCTCCTTTCCACAGATTTCCCAGGCAATCCAGAGTACCATGTTTGTAGCAAACACCCCACAATCTTTGTATGCTGCTCATCTTTACTCCTTCTACTATGGATTTATTCATTTCTTGTAAACAGTTACAATTCCTGGTGTTAATTAAGGCATTTCATTAAAAAAGGGAGGCGGGGAACAGGGATGCCTGCCTGCCCCACAGGATACTTAAGCCCTGATGGAAGAGACAGACAGAGAGACACTTTTAAACAGATGTGGAGGGGCGGAAAGATACAGGCTCTGATGAGAGCCCAAAAGAATCTTTCCTAAACTACATGAGGTAAATGTTGAAAGATCTAAAGGAAATCAGTCTATAAAAAGGGAACTGGAAAAAGCCAAGCAAGAGACAAGCAAGAGAAGGACAAGAGAAACCGAGGTGAGGAAGGGATAATGTGTGCAAACCACAGTGGTTTATTCTTTGGAAGATAAATGGGACCACAAAGTCCAGAGAAGCCGTCCCCCTCCATGAACAGAAAGCAAACCAAAAATCTCCCATCAGAGATCTTTTGTAAATGCCCTTACAGCTCACACTTTGCACCCAAATTTATCTGACTTTATTCATGAAATGTTTTAACATCAGTTCTGTTTAAATCTTCTGCAATTTTTAGCACAATAGTTTCAGCCACGTTAAGCACTCAGTATTCCACTTTCTGAATGGAAATGAGAATCATGCAAAACCAGAGGTTTCAAGCCAACATGGATGCTTCAAATATATGTGAATGAAAAACATACACTATCCTAYATTGTCCAAAAATTAATGCATCTCTGCGTAGCTAAGAAAACATTCAGGTGAAGGCTCAGTCCAGCATGGGTTGAGGCAGTAAGGATATATATGACGCATCCTAACACTGTTTGACAGTGTCTGCATTCAAGTGTAATTCTGAACCATTTCAGTAATTTTACTCAATAAGGTCAAGGTCTACACTGGCTTCTCATGGGAGGAGGAGGTTGTATAAAAACTTCTGAGTCATCTTAGCTGAGTTCAAGCGCAGGTAATGATCCTTTAAATAATCTTCAATTTTTAAAGATGGATTAAAATTATTGCATGGCAATTTTTGTTACAGTAAGACTTACTTAAAATAAAGCCTAGATTGCCTAGGTTTTATCAGTGGCTACTAAACAGTTTAGAAGGAGATACTAGTTTATTTTTATGAAAATTCTCAAACACAAGTTCCGGATTAAAATATGGGAGTTAAAAATTAAATTACATACATTGTTTTATGATAACTTTATCCCACGTGCTTGACATTCCCTATAGTATCTAACATTTGCTCTCTTCCCCCACCTGTGCTTGAGGTCATCTTGCTTCCCTCCCTGTGGCATGGATACCCGTCCTAAGTCCTCCCTAGTCACCCTAATCTAGAGCAGGTCAGGAGACAGCCATCTGAAAAGCCACACTCAGTTATCTCCCTGGTTATTGTCTCAATTTTCATCTTTGTCATAGCTTATCTCCACCATGCAATGAGAGGGTGGGGCATAGAATTCTCATTCAGGTTGAGACATACCCACACCCACATATATGGTAGGTCACATACTCATCCTTAAAGAGAACAGGAATTAGGYACTGGTTTCCCCTGAAAGCTCTGGCCAGGATGCACCACGTAGAAAGACACTGTGTTAAAATATAGTTCTTGTGTAGCCTGGGCTGGCCTCGAACTCCTGATCCTCCTGCCTCTGCCTCCTTCAACAAATCCTACTGGCAGAGGATGGCCTTGTCAGGCCCTTGGTCCTGTGAAGACTTGATGCCCAGTGTAGGGAAATGCCAGGTCAGAGAGGTAGGAACAGGTGGGTGGGTGGGGGAGCACCCTCATAGAAGCAGGAGGAGGGGAGTGGGATACAGGAGGTTTCTGGAAGGGAAACCGGGAAAGGGGATAACAT
>BDUI01004291.1:72313-86963 GCA_002335545.1 Apodemus speciosus
ACACAGAGAGAGAGAGAGAGAGACAGAGAGAACCCTCACTGGCAACAAGCTGGCAAATTGAAATACTGGTATTTGTATAAAAAATAGTTTATCTATCTTAGAGTTTGTAGGTATAATGTTACACAGGGAGTTTTGAAGAGAAACAGAGATAGGCACAGATCTAATAGATGTAGTAGATATTTTCTGTAGCTGGAGTAAAACACCATAGCTAAAGTATCTGTTTGGGTATATGGTTCCAGAGGGAAAGGGGATCTAACATGGCAGCTGCAGGCATAACTGTAGAAACAAAAGCTGAGAGCTCACATCCCCAAATGCAAGCATGAAGCAGAGACAGTGAACTAAAAATGGTAGTAGGATTTTAGCCCCAAAAAGTCCATCCCTAAGAAACATTCCAGCAAGGCTATATGCACCTCCTAAACCTCTCCAAGCATCCCCACAAACCTTGCCAAAAAACATACTATCAAGGATTTTTAATTTCTGCAGATAGGGTATAGGAATGAAGACTCTATTTGAGGTTTTCTAATTATAAATAAAGAGAACATTTTTTTCATGTATCTCAAATCCATTTTCAATATTATGTGAAAAGGTATTCTTGTTACAAAAAGAGAAACATAAACAATAAGCCAGCCACAAAACCTTTGATCTACCATCTGTCCCCACCTAAAAATATGAGAGGGCAATGGTGGCACAGAACTTGTGGGTTTAACCAAGAAATGTCTGATTTGACTTAAGGCCCACTCAATGAGATGAAACTCTTACCCAGCACCTCTTGTGTGACCAAGAACCAGAGCCACTAGATAGTCCAGAGACTTGGGGTAAACCTAAATACTACTGGCCTAAGAGAAAAAAGTAACAGTAAAATGATTCCAAATAATATTCTGCTATATTTACAGACTGATGCCCTATTCAGCCATCATCAGAGAGACTTCCTCCTGCATCTGATGGGAAGAAATACAGAGACCCATAGCCCAACATCACACACACCACACACACACACACACACACACACACACACACACACACACACACGAAAGAGAGAGACAGAGACAGAGAGACAGAGAGACAGAGAGAGACAGAGACCTTGGAATACACACCTCTAAATGGGATGTCTCCATCAAATTCTTCCCTTCAGAGCTCAGGGAATGGAAAAGGAGGTCGAAGAGGTGTGGGAGCCAGAGGAAATGGAGGCCAGCAAAAGAATGAGGCCCTCAACAGAGCAAAGCTCATATGAACCCATAGATGTTGAAGCAGCATATGCAGGGCCTGCACAGGTCTGCATCAGGTCCTCTGCTCATATATTATAGCTTTCAGTTTAGTATTTTTATGTGTCTCTTGAATGTGCGAATGAATAGGCCTCTGTTTCTTGTGCCTTCTCTTTGGGCTCTTTTCCTTTTGTTGGTTTGCCTTGTCTAACTACAAAGTCATGTTTTTTTTGTTTATCTTATTGTACTTTATTTTGTTTTTAAAAGGTCTACTTACATAGTTTATAACCTTTATTGACTTTCACATGTTGAACCATCCCTGAGTTTGGGGGAAAAAATCAACTTGCTTATGATGTATAATTCTTTTGATGGATGTCTACCAAATGTATTTTATTGAACATCTATGAGTCTATGTTCATCAAAATATTGGCCTATAGGTTTTTTTGTTTTGTTTTGTCATTATCTGGCTTTGTTATTAGAGTGATACTGGCCTCATGGGAGGAAAATTTTGTGTACCTTTTATGTTTCTATTTTTTAATATTTTAAGAAGAGTTGTCTGTATATCGTTGAAAGTCTAGTAGAATTCATGTGTCTTTAATGTTCCTTGCTCATTTGATCTAGATCTACTATATCTTTGTACTGGCTAGTTTTGTGTGTCAACTTGACACAGGATGGAATTATCACACAGAAAGGAGCTTCAGTTGGGGAAGTGCCTCCATGAGATCCACCTGTGGGGCATTTTCTCAATTAGTGATGGGGGGGGGGCCGGTTGTGAGTGGTACCATCCCTGGACTGGTAGTCTTGGGTTCTATAAGAAAGCAAGCTGAGCAAGCCAGGGGAAGCAAGTCTGTAAGTAACATCCCTCCATGGCCTCTGCATCAGCTCCTGCTTCCTGACTTGCTTGAGTTCCAGTCCTGACTTCCTTTGACGATGAACAGCAATGTGGAAGTGTAAGTTGAATAAACCCTTTCCTCCCCAATTTGATTCTAGATCATGATGTTTGTGCAGGAATAGAAGCCCTGACTAAGACAATCTTCAAATTCTAATATCCTATCATGTACTTGATTCATGCTGCTTGCAAGGTTTTCATGTGAGTTTTAAAGTTGTTATTGAGTGTTTCAGTTTCATCTTAATTTCAACCTGATCCTCTTCATTATTTCTATCTCTTTATTGAACTGTGTTCTTACATCTTAAATTGACTTTGTCATTTCCATTGGGTGTCAGGTATTTATTATCCTTAAGTTTGTTCTCCTTAATTTCATTGAGCTGTTTTTTTGAGTCTTTAAACTCCTTGAATGCTTTGATAAAGTTTATGAGTATTCTTTTAATTCTATAACCTGCAGTTTATCAATGTAAGACACATTGGCAAACATTTCTATAGGGCTGATACATTTCAGAGACAGGAAAATGGCTTGATTGTTTTTTACTATATTTTTTGCAAAAAGATGTGAGCATGTGAAATTTTTTTCTTAGTCCTAATTCTGATTTAGACAGAGCAATTATGCTATGCAAGGAGAATATACAAGGAGTTGTTCCTAGAGTTTGAAAATATCTTGGGTAGAATGAAGTCAGATGGACAGAAGGGACTGGGCTAGCACACAGCATGTGCCTCCCAGTACAAGTTTTGAGTATATGGGTAGATCTGGCTGCATGGAAAGAYTGGGTGTGGCATGGGGAGGGCCTTGTAGGTTGGGGACTATGAAGGGAGGGTCAAATCAGAKGTGGTGTCTGTGGGGAAGGCCACACTAGGCTGTGGCACTGAATGTGGGACCCAGGCTAGATCTGGTAGGTTTGGGAGACATCAGGGAGGCTCACAGGGTTAGGCCCTGGAGAAGGAGGACAGGACTCTGGCTGGGTAGAGAGGTCAGATGCAGTGCAGTCTAAGAAGACTTTATTCACATATCTCTTGGACATTTGTTCTTTTAATATCCATACTTTGTATGTCATTGCTTCATTTGCCAAATCTATGGTTTTGGTTTTAGTGTTTTTTTTTTTTAAATGCCAATTCCCCCCCCCTACATATTTTCATATTAATTAGCTAAGTTCAAGGGGGAACAAAGCCTGTTTATTGTATTGACTTTAAGGAAAATACTTATAAATTATCCTAGGATGAGCTGACATTTTTAAGATGTTCCATCTCTCTAAGCAATGGCATGAAGTGTTTTTCCAATTGCCCATGAATTCTCTGATATTTTCCAGGGCTGCTTTTATATGCCTCAATGAGATTTCTGCACTGCCTCCTCAGTACATTCTTCTGTTGTATTTATTGCCATTTAAAAAAGGTTGGATCTACTTTTAATTATATCTTCCTATTGGCTATTTTGAGGACATATAAAATAACTGAGTTTAACAAATTAATTCCATGCCCAAATAACATACAAAATCGCGATTTGATTTATGTTTTAAATTAAAAAGTTCATTTTTGAGAATTTTGTACATGTATACAATAAAATATGATCATATATGTTTCCTCTCTTCTGATTCCAGGAATGCACCTCTCACGACCTTCCCTCACAACTTCATGTCTTCTTACATGTTTGGCGCTTCTTCTCTTTATTATTATTATTTTTACTTTTTAAATAACCACATAAGTCGATTAGTGCTGACCTTATGCTCATTAGTCTGGGGCCATCCTCTGAAGCGTGGGAAATCTACTATAGCCACATCCTCCAAAAGAATGATCTCCCTCCCTCAGCAACCATCTACTGCCAATTCATCCTCAGTATGTGGCAAGGCCTGGACATCATCAACACCATCCATACTGGACTTTTGGCTTCCTTGGTCCTGTGTAGGTTTTCTTTAGGTAACCAGAGATGCTTTGAGGTCATGATGTCATGATGATTATGCTGTATCATGTCCAGAAGACAGCACTTCACAGTATGACTCTATGTCCTCTAGCTCTTACATTATTCTTCCATCTCCCCTTCTACAGTGCTCCTCGAGCTTTGGTGATGGTGAAGTAAATATAGATGTCTCCATTAGGGCTGAGTCTGCAGTCTCTTATTCTCACCATTTTGATCAGTTTTTGATGTCTCTATTAACTGTTGACCAATGCAACAAGAAACCTCCCTGGACAAGGTTAAGAAAATCCATATCTGTAGGCATAAACACAAATATTTAAAAGGCAATTTGACATCATTATCATGTAGCAAAATAATAATAGCGTGTTCTATGCTAGGGACTATGACCTCCACATCTGTGGTTTATTTTTTAGTAAAATAGAACACATATTTGTTTTATAGACACCAGGCTTAAACTTGTGTTAAACAAGTAAACCCTGTGAATAGCACCATGGTTAAGATTCTAGCCTGCTTTACAATTGTCAACAGGGGATCAAATGTCTTACATCCACCTGTGATCCTTAAATACAAAAACAGATTGGATACTTAACCCTGCAGAGTTATAAATCCTATTTCTTCTACTACAACCAGTCCACACACACAACCAGTTCTACATATACACTAGAATAGATGAAGCTGTAAAGTTTTAAAAAGCKGTAAGAAATGCATTTCTAACTAGAGAAGCTGCAAATTTCAAAAGGGTATAGAACATGCTAAACCCAAGACTTCCTTCTTATGTTCAAAGAAATCAGCTGTGGGTTTCTAACCAGGATTACTTTACTTGTCCTAAAATTCTTTCCTGTGTAGCAGGCTGCAAATCCAATCAGTAAGTAGTTAGTCCGAAAGAGTTATGCAATTATTATACCAGAAGAAACATCTTGACTGACAGGCCAGCATGGCAGTGCTTGGTTAGTCTGTGGATATCTTTTTTCCCCCTTCAGCCTTCACAACTCCTTCCAGCACTATGAAAGATAGCTATCAAGGAGGACGTCTCCTGTTTGTTTGAGACTGATTTCCCTGTTTTATAAACAAAGTGCATGGCATCTTTAGCAATAACTATTTAGTTATTTTTGGATAGTCCAAGGCAGTGGCAGTAGCTTGCATTGTTCAGACCTCTGGGGTCCCTGTGACCAATAACAAATAGGAAGGTGACCTGTCAGACCGCCTAGAAAAGGATCCATCCAATGTGGATTTTTCTAGATGATACATTAGAAATTTATGATGAATTTATTAACTCCCTTCATAACATTTATTGATATAATCATGTGCCTTTTTACTAAAATTATTACGATTGGGTGTGTTTGTGGATTTCTTCCTAATAATTACTGAACCATGTCAGTCAAAATAAAAATGAAATTTAATTATTAAAGCTTTTATTTTTATTTACTAATATTTTATTCAATAACAATGCAATGTCAGGTTAAATTTTTATTTTTATTTTTTGAAGGTGGAGGGAACATGGGATAGAGATGTACTGGAAAGTTAAAAGTTACTCCTCTTTTTCTTTTTCCCCCTTTTACTGAAAATGGACTTTTTTCCTCACATAATACATCCTGATTAGTTTCCCCCCTTCTACTCCTCCATGTYCCTCCCCACCTCCCCTCCCAACTGGACCCGCTTCCTTTCTGTCTCTCATTAGAAAACAAACCGTCTTCTAAAGGATAATAATAAAATACAATATAATAAAACAAAAACTAACACATTATAATTAGACAAAACAAACAATGAAATGAGCCCAAGAAAGGYGCAAGAAATAGGTGCATATCTGGGTACATACTCAGTTGCATACTTCAGAATTCTGTAAAAACACTAAACTGGAAGCATGAGCTGTGCCCAAAGGACCTGGCACGCTGCGCATGCTGCCACAGGCTCTGTGAGTTCACATAAGCTTTGGGTGTGTTTATTTAGTGAGCCTTGTTTTCTCAGTGCCCTTCATCCCTTCTGACTCTTGCACTCCTCAGGCCTCTTCTGCTGCAGGTTTCTCTGACCTTCGAAGGGATGGATTTGATGGAAACGTTCAGTTTAGGGCTGAGTGCTCCAAGGTCTCTCACTCTCTGGATGATGTCTGACCATGCGTCTCTATGCTTCTTTGATGAAGGCTGAGCAAGGTACTGATCTGAGGATAGTGTGTTATCAAGAAGTCCTTTTATTGTTATGCTTGTTTGTTAGTTAGTTTGTTTGTTTTTAGAACTGTAAGATTTGGTTTTACTCTGGGCCTCTGCATCATCTCAGGTTTTTGGTCACACAAGTAGTGCCAGGATTGGGTTCCATTTCATGGAGTGACCCTTAAGTCAAATCAGACATTGGTTAGTTGTTCCCACAAGCTTTGTGCTACCATTGCACTAGCAACCAGCAGGTAGAACACCATCATCAGTCCAAGGATTTGTGGCTGGATTGTCACTAATGTTCTCCTTTTGATAGTATGCAGAGTAGCTTTCTGTACCAAAGACATTGGAACACAGGAGTGAAGGCTYTCTGTAGGCAACAGTTCTGCTTCTTCATGTTCAACGACTTCTGTAGGTGTTGCCTTCAGCGATGGGGCCTTGCTGTTAGTGTGTGGAGAGAAATCTATAGTCTTGGCAATAGCTTGGGTTGTTTGCGGGTTCCCATGGGCTCCCTTGGTCAGCAACTCAATTATATGTGCCTCGTTGCTAGTGCTTGAAGCTTTTTTTTGTAGTGATGGGAAATATTTAGTTGTTACTCTGGTTCCCCCATTATTTGGTAATTTCAGTTAGATTGCCTTCATATATGGATGTAATTTAGCAAGCTTCTACTGTATTAAGTTTCCAAACTATGCCTCAAATCATCCTTAAATCTAGCTGTCTCTTTCCATATTCCCCTTTACCCTACTATTTTATTCTTGTAGTCTTATATCTTACTACTTCCTCCCTCTTCCCTACTATTTTATTCAATAATCCTTACTATGTTGGGTTACAATTTTATTATAGTATACTTTYCATCAAATTTAGATATGTRGCTTGTATTTTCTTCATGAGAATATAAACCTTTCCTTAATTTTTCTATTCTCAAAAATATGTCTCTGATAAAGAGCTGTCTGGTCCTGAAGGTTGGATTATCTGTTCTTTTGATGTTTTTAGATTTTGAGACTTTCATACAGTACATATTTTATTATATTCCTTTCCCTCTCCCAACTCTTATCAGATCCTCCCACCTTTCCTACTCATCCCATTTTGTGGTTAATTCTCCTTTCAAATTATGGGGCCATGTTTAATTGCTTAATTTACCTTATTCTTTTTAAATGGAAATACTTTTAAAACTAGAAAGTAGTTAGTTACTCTCTAACAGTCATGTGACTATTGTACTGAAGGCACATCTTGCCTAGCAGGTCAGGATTGAAGTATACAGTATTGGATTATTATTAAAAGGACCCTGATTTTGACTTACTATTTGTTATTATTATTTAACTAATTGTGGTTTTAAACCTTTCTAATTATTATTATTATTATTTTATTTTTTTGCTCTTCGTGTTTGGCCATTTGTTCTTTCTAGCTGTTAAATAGAGATTAAAGTTTTCATCATTTCTTTGGTACTAGTAAGAAAGGCTTATTACTTTTAATCACTATAATAAATCATCAAAATGATTCTAACTAAGTTTATTATCAGTTTTATATGTGGTTAAATTTTATATGTGTAATGTGGTTGAGTTTGACAAATTTCATTTTTGTAAAGGCATTTGTTTCTTATGGAACTTCAAGCCTTTTTAAAAAAATAAAGCAGATCTAGAGAGCTGGCTCAGCTGTTAAAAGTTAGGATCATAACCAAGAATAAAGTATAATATGTATAGAATTTTATACTTTTCTAATTTACTCTAATTTTTTTTTTGCTTTCAAGTAACTAACAATTTTCTTCATCAATTTAGCTTATTTTTAAGTATCCTAATTTGGGCTGATTTTTACTAAATCTATTTACTAATTGTGGTATTTTTCTTTCTAATTATCTTTATGCATTTTGTGTTTAGCGATTTGTTCATTTCTAGCTCTTTAAATGGAGACTTAACTTCTTATGGTTGTGGTGGTTCTTTTAGTTGAAAATAGGCTTTTTATATGCAATATATTCTGATTATGTTTTCTCTTTTCCCAACTCCTCCCAGATCTTCTCTGCCTCCTGACCCACCCAAATACATACCCTTTCTTTCTCTTATTAAAAAGCAAACAGGATGATAATGATACCTCCAACAACTAAAGACCATCAAACAGAAACCTCAGCACTAGGCATGAGAAGTCCTCTTTTGGGTCATTGGTCAGAGTTTTCCACGAGAATCGCAAATACTGTAGGATATAGCTCTTGCTCTGGGGTGTCCCCAGAGGTGAAAGGTAAGGATCCAATGCTTAACACACCATGTACTTCAGAGCCACAACAACCAACATGGCATGATAGCCCTGAAGATATAATAAGTAATGCAGTGCTCATACCTTGGTGGTAACCGAGATYTGTTTAATTGGTCTTAAGACCCCCTCAACAAGAGAGAAAGTCTGCTTGGTACTGGAAAACTAGCCAACAAACAGAGCTAGTGAAGTTCTGGATATTGGAGGAGAATCTACAACCAGTACTTTATTAAACCTAGATAATCCCTAAATACATTCTAAATGTGTTACTTTATACACTTATACTTATAGTCCTTTGTTGCCTTGCTAACTAAGGTCAAAGTCAGACATTACGGGAAAACCCTAAGCTGGGTGCAAAATGGCAGATTCCCTTTACCAGCAGGGCTTCTCCTCTGACCTTGTCTGGGAAGCTCAAAACCCTGGCCTTGTCTGGGAAGCTCAAAACCCCGACACCCTCTACCTACAGAATGTCATGTAACCTTAGTTAGATTACAGGTTCAGCTTCCTTTCTCCAGATAAAAACCCAATCAGCAAGTACCTGAGATTTCTGGCRTCACTCCCCATRCTAATGAGGCATCATTACCTTAGCCTTTAGCCAATGACCTTTGCCTGCCCTGGAAATKTCTACCCCTTCCTCAAAACTATATAACCATTGATTTACCCCAAAGTTAATCTGTCTCCCCAAAGCTATCCCAGAGATAAGACTATTGTTTCTGTTGTACTCATAGGGAGTCCTAAACCCTGTTTGTTCACTCTGTTCCCAGTTCTTCTGGGTCAGTGACCAATGACTCTGGGGAAAAGGGAGACCCATAGTTCTTAGAGTACACATCTACAATACAACTCCTTCACCTACACTCAGAGATCATAGCAGAAGAAGGAGCCAGAAATTTTGTGAGAACCATAAGAAAAGGGAGTTTGTTATGAGACTATTTTTCCCAGAAATCGCTGAAGCTATATCCATAAAGCTTAACCAACATCAATGTATGTGGGAGTTGGGGTAATGGGGGCAGTTTACATATGTAACAGTAATTGATAAAAGAAGAACCCATAAATTTGAGAAAGACTAAGGAGAGGTACATGAGAGGTTTTGGAAGGGGAGAAAGGAAGGAGGAAATGATGTAATTATATTATAATCTCAAAAAATAAATCATTTTAAAAAATAGAAAAAAAGGCAGAATTGTTATTTTCAGATGATATGATTCTACACATAAAACAGTCTATAGACTGCACAAGAAAACTCCTACACCTGGAAATACAATTGACAAGCAGGATTCAAAAATACACAAAAATCAGTAGCCTTCCTGTATACAAATGGCAAAGACACCAAGAAGGAAATTGTAAAGATACCAAGGAGGAAATCAAAAACAATACCATTCACAATAGCCTGAAAAATAACGTCTTGGAATATGTATAAACAAAATGAAAAATTTATAAAATAAAAATGTTAATATACTGGATAATGAAATTGAAATAGATATCCAAAGAAAGAAACACATGCTATGCTCATAGATACTTACTACAGTGAAAATGGACATTCTACGAGAATCAATCTTCAGAGTCAATAAATTTCTCATCAAACTTAGGATGCAATTCTTCAATTGAAATAGATATCCAAAGAAAGAAATGCATGCTATGCTCTTAGATACTACTACAGTGAAAATGGACATTCTACTAGAATCAATCTTCAGAGTCAATAAATTTCTCATCAAACTTAGGATGTAATTCTTCACAGAAATTAGAAAAAAAATCTTAAATTTCATATGGAAATACAAAAGACCCAGGTTGAAAAAAAAACAATATTTAACAACAAGGAAACTGGTAGAGCTATCACTATCCCAGATTTCCAAGTTATGCTACAGAGCTGTCATAATGAAAGTTGAGTGGTGCTGGYATAAAAACAGGTTCATGATTAGTAGAATAGAATAGAACCAACATAAAACCCACACACTCCTATAGCCACTTGATTTTTGACAAATAGACTAACAATACATTGGGGAAAATAGCATATTCAACAAATGACCCTSATCTAGCTGTGTRGCTACACGGAGATGGATGAAACTCTAACCCTATTTCTCAACCTGCCCAAAACTCAGTTCTGAATACATCAAAGACATCAACATAAAACCCAATACCCAGAAACGGTTAAAGAAAAAATACATAGGTAATAYATTTGACCTTATAGAAAAAGGAAGGGACTTTCTGAAACAGACCCCCCTCCCAAAGTGCATTAGTAGTAACAACTGATAAGTGGGACTTCAGGAAACTAAAAGGCTTCTGTAACAGCAAAGAACATATTGCCCTAAAAGGCAGTCTAGAGAATGAGRAAAAGCTGTACAAATWAAAACTACTTTGAGATTCCTTTTTATCCCAATAATAAAGGTGTCTTAGTCAGGGTTTTGTTTCTCCACAAAACATCATGACCAAGAAGCAAGKTGGGGARSAAAGGGTTTATTCAGCTTACACTTCCACATTGCTGTTCATCACCAAACAAAGTCAGGACAGGAACTCACACAGGGCAGGAACTTGGAGGCAGGAGCTGATACAGAGGCTATGAAGAGGTGCTGTTTACTGGATTGCTTCCCCTGGCTTGCTCAGCTTGCTTTCTTATAGAACCCAGGACTACCAGCCCAGGGATGGCCCCACCCACATTGGGCCCTCCCACCCTTGATTGCTAATTGAGAAAATGCCTTACAGCTGGATCTCATGGAGGCATTTGCTCAAGGGAGGCTCCTTTCTCTGTGACAACTCCAGCTTGTGTCAAGTTGACACACAAAACCTGCCAGTACAAAAGGCAGAGGTCAAAGTCACACATGATAACAAATGTTGGCAAGAATGTGGGGAGGGGGAGTGTGTAGTCACTGCTGATGGAGATCAACCTGGTGCCACCTCTATGGAATTCAGTGTAGTGATTTCACAAAAGGCAAAATTAGACCTACCACATGATCCTGCTATACTACTCTTGAGTATATACCCAAAGAACTCCATATTCTGCTATAAAATACCCATCCATCCATAATTCGTTTCTCTGCTCATAATAACCAATAAATTAAAACAGTCTACATATCCATTAACTTGTAAATGAATAATGAGGTGTGGTATATTTACATGATGGAATGTTATCCAGCTATGAAAAGTGAATTATGAAATTCTAGTTAATTGGATAGATTTGGAAGCAATCATTCCRCRTGAGGTGACCCAGACCCAAGAAGATTTTTCTCTCATTTGAGGATGCTAATTTTGAATCTTTAGATATGTTTGTTTGATTTGAAATGTTCACAGAGGMTACTAAGGGGCCATGAGAGAAACTTTTAAGGTAGGGGAGTTATAAAGCATTGGTATTAAAGGTAAAAGAATAAAATAATGGAATAAGAAGRGTTAAACTGAGGTGGGAGTAGAAGATGAAGGAGGAGGGGGTATGACAAGGGATAAATAACRCTAAAGACCTTTTAAAAGAGACATATTGAAACCTGTTACAATGCCCTGTTCTGGACAACAGAAGGTAACATTTAACATGCCTAGTGCCAGGAATAGGTTACTTCTTTTGAACTTGTTGGTCAATGAGGTCCTATCAACCACTCCCCTAAAAACATTACAGGGTATTGTGTTATTATTGCTCTTAGCTATCCTTGTTGAAGATACCACCTACTTGACTCATAAGTACAAGGTAAAATCAAGCCGGTACAGACCTGGAAGCTTCGTCCCTACAAGATAGCTTTAATGGTATCAGAAGGTGCTATACAAGCTACCAGAAGGAAGAAGTATTCATCAATCATATCCTTCTGCAAACTCTGTTAGCTACAGCAATGAATGGGGTTTGACAAGACATGACCACTGWTACAATGGTGGCAAGAGCACCACCGGAGTAACCATTCAATTTYTAACTAGATTTATGTCCCACTCCACAAGATAACATCCACATATTGCACAAATATTGGACCAAGAACCTGTGGCTAGACAGGTTATAGGCCCTAAGGGAGAACCTAATACTATTATACTGCTAAATGGATATAGTGTTAAATTTACTCCTAATGACATTATTATACCCATACATCAGTGAACCTCTTAAGGTTTATCCAACAAAATTCTGTTTGCAGTAGRTGATATCAACACAGAGACTCACAAGAACAAAGTGCAAAGAATAAAAAATAGGGGAACTACAGAATTTTCAGTCCTAAAGAGAACATAGATACTCCAAATTTCCTTCTTTTACTGYCTCGGTAACATATCCACAGAGGGGGCAGAAAGAAGTGATGGATGACTAAAAGGGAACATTTTTGGATGCAGCAGAACAAACTACACATATGAACTCACCATGATTCTACAGCATGCACAAAACCCGGGCAAGGCCAAATACCAGTGTGGAGAGTGAAGCTGGGCACACAGTCCCACCCCTAGCCATGGAGCAAATGGGGAWTGTTAACTGCTAAGAGGAGATACAGTTTTTTTCTAAGAGTGCAGCCCCTGTTAAGCCAACCATATTTGAGGGGAAGACCACAAATCGAGGAATATTTGGACAGTATGACTTTGTTTTGAAGGGTTGAAAAATGRACGTGAGATGGGATGGGAAATAAGGTAGATTTGGGAAGAGTTGGTGGAAAATAAAACCCAAATATTATCAAAACATATTATTTGAAGTTCAAAACTCTCAAAGAACTAATAGGAAAAAGTAGAAGAAAGAGGGGGAGGGTGGGTCAGTGAACTATGAGATTCCTAAGCTAATTAGTATATGGTGGAGGCTGTCAAAAAAAAAAAGGGAAAAACTTGGTGGCATCATTTCCAGAACTTTGTGGGAGAGGAGCAGTGTGGTGAATCATGTGTCCTTGTGTTTGTTTGTTCATTCAATAATAAAAAGGTGATATATTTTACTAAGAGCAATGCAGATGGGATGGAGAAAAGAAAGAAAATAAGATGCAGCTGGTAGCACAATAGTAATGTCACATTAAGTGAGAGGCTTCCAGAGGAATCTCTAACGATGCACGATTGCAAAGTTCAGTCTGAAGATTTCTTTTCTAACTATTACAATTAAGGTCTGAAAAAAATCAGAGTTAAATTTACTCCAACGTAGAAGAGCAGAAAAAATATAGCAAGATCTCAAAAGGTTAGTGGACCCATCAAGGGACTGTGTCAGGCCCTGGGACTTCCGCAGGTCCAGGATGTAGTCAAGTATGAGCTGATTGTTTCAAATAATCCATTTTCTGGATTGCCTATTTTGCGGTATAGTCAAGGACAGCACATATAGAAATTAGAGGGTGGCACTAGAAATATCATTAATTAGAAGAATATTAGAGCTTCCTAGATCAGCAGAGGAGGGAAAACATTAAAGCTTAAATATGAAATAGGTAAAACTTTTAAGAAGTAAAGGCAAAGAAATGTGGGAAGAGTGGGTCCAATCTGGGATCTGGCAAGAACATTTACCAAATAGTCGGGAATGCCACAGGTTGTTAATCTACTTTACAAACAGGATATTTAAGATATTTAAGCCGGGCACTGGTGGCGCACGCCTTTAGTCCCAGAACTTGGGAGGCAGAGGCAGGAGGATTTCTGAGTTCGAGGCCAGCCTGGTCTACAGAGTAAGTTCCAGGACAGCTAGGGCTACACAGWGAAACCCTGTCTTGAAAAACCAGAACAAAAAGATATTTAAGATGTTTGTATCCCCTGTTTTTCATAACCAGAAAGCACAGCACAGAACCTCCAGATGTGTCCTTACCTGCTGAAGCGTGAAGCATCAGAGGAGGCGGCTTGAAAAGGGATCAAACCAGAAACAGCCATGAAAGGAAACTCATGCCAAGTAAGTGGTCACACAGCTGAGCAGGGAACCCCCTCCCCCCTCCCCACTGTGGTTTTCCAGATCCCTAGCCAGCTCCTCTTGGTGCTAGTGACACTTCAGGCTAACAACAGTTTCTCCAGGTAACCTCTCTTTGCTTCCTCTCTTCTTAGTTAGAGTCCTTGTTCCTCCTTTCTCTCAGAGGTCCACCTTTCTGTTCTATGGTTGACATGGTTAGTTTTGTTTGCTTTGGTTTTTAAGATCTTCCCTTTGTTTCCTCTACACATGAAAATAGAAGAGCTTCACTTATTGTGAGCCTCACTCATTTCTTTACATCCCATTGGCTACTAGATGGAATGAACAAAGGCTTAAGCTGACGATACAGACCTGAAAAGTCTTGAGCCTAATTTCTCTTCTACACAGGATGTCATTTCTGGCACAAAGAGAGAGTAAATCAATCAATCAGACAGACAGACAGACAGACAGACAGACAGACAG
>BDUI01004294.1:46475-66063 GCA_002335545.1 Apodemus speciosus
CTTGCTGCCCTGGCCTGACCCTCCAGCTCTCTGCTACAGTGCCGCAGCCCAAGGGGGATCTGCAGTTCCTTACAGCAGTCCTAAGCCTCCATCCCCTGCACCCTCCCCTCCCCTGCATCCTCCCCTCCCCTGCACCCCGACCTCTGTCAGTAGAGGGAGAGGGCACTGCCGAGTGCAGTTCAGAACCTGCAGGTGCTAGGTCTCTCATCTGTCCTCAGCCGCTTCGGTCAAGTGGCTGAGTGAATGCTGGGGAGGAAGCTGGAGGACACAGACAGAGGGCTCACCGGGTGGGACTGACCGCTCCCGTAGCCCCCACAGCTCACCCTCATAGGCAGGGCCTGGCCTGGGTGCTTTATACTCAACCTGGGATTGTTATCCCCAGGTACAGGCTTTCTGTTGGCACCAGTGAGAAGATACAGCTGAGCTCCCTCATCGCTGCTTTTCAAGTTACCAGAGACCTGATAGTTGCGGAGGCCTAGAAGCTTCGAGGCCTGGCCCCTGCCTCAGGCCCATTGGTGACTGGAGGACAGAGAGGACATGCTGCCCTGGGCCACTGGATAAAACCAGTCACAGAAGTCTCCCCAGGCATTTAGGTAGTGCTCTCTGTGGCCCTTTGGAGCTGGGGTCTACAGAGCAACTAATCCATACCGACCCCCACTGCTTGCCTTTTAGGGAAACACCCCGCCCCTGGTGAGGGCCGCTTTAGTCTTTGCTGTCAGTCACTGGGAAGACAAACTGGCTGCAGCCTAATGGAAACTGAGTATGCTTCTAAATGGGTGCTACTAGGTTTCTGATCAAWTATTTTGTTACAAAATTTCAAAAATCAGCCTTCTAGCCAAAGTGCTAACATGCACTTTCTACCTCAGGACTCAGGAGGCTGAGGTAGAATTACCAGGCAGCTGCAGGCCAGCCTAGTGAGAGACACCCCGGGTCAGAAACAAAGCAGTGGTCTTTCCCGCTGTTGGAAGGCTTGCCAGCAGGTTCCAAATTCTATTGTGAAAATAGGAAAGAAACTGCATCACAGTTCCCCTTCAGACTGCACACCTCTCGCTGGGGAGGGATGGGGCACTGCAGCTGTTCCTGCCGTGCTGCTGGGCTGTATTTATACCAAGTCCTTCACAGGAAGGAAGAATAAAGTGTGTTCAGTGTTCTAACCGCGCTGGCCCGTCCACCTGCCTTTCTGTTAAGGCATTGCTCTGGTGTCAGAGTAAACCCCTCAGAGGCTGTTCCTTTTAGGCCATCAGACTTGCTCCCTCGGGCTAGATGAAGGGCCACGGGGCAGGCACCTGGTGCGCCACAGGTAAGATGCATCTGGGGGGAGGGGGAGATGGTTTCAGTCTGTGCTGTCAGAGGGAGAATTATTTTGTCAGTGGAGAGCTTGCTCCTCAGGTTTCGGGCTGAGGCTGAGGTCGCAGCCAGGCGGCAGTGCTGGCAGCAGCATCTCAGCCACGTGGCAGAGCAGCCACTGGCGTCCCACTTGCCTTTTGGTGCTTGGTTTAAAGGATTTCTATTTTTTTATTTTTATTTATTTAGTTAGTTAGTTTTGCATCTTGATGAGGAAAAAAGAGAACAGAGACAGGCTTTTTTTTTTCTTTTTCTCTTTTCTCCCTTCAATGAAAGCCTCATTTGCAATGCTCTTCTTCAAATAATAGAGGAGACTCCTCTATGCACGCACTGTACAATGTTAACACTGCCTCCATAAAGCATCAGTTAAGAAAGGCCAAAGAATAAGATGTTGAGTTTCTTTTAAAATAATTTAAAATATATTAACTTTCCTAAGGCAGGATTTCGTGTGAGGCATCTTGAATGGGTAGCTCTACCGCTGTCAGAACGGTGCTTGGAAGGGGCTGTCTGTTTTGGGCAGTTGAACTGGAGGGTAAATCCCGTGAGGTCAAGCAGCAGAGACAAACACGTGACAGCACAAGCCAGTGACTTGTGAGCACTGACTCCACACAACTAAGACTTGGCTCCACAACCGGGCCACTTAAGAACCCTGGTTCTTAGAGACGATAGAGGAAACAGTTGTACCTTACTATCTGCTGGGAAAGTACAAATAAATACGATGCTGATAAATGGCCGTCTGACCGCCATGCACTTGAGGAGCACCTCCTCTATGATCTGACACACTCGCCTGTCGTTTCCTACACATGCACACCACTGTTTACAGGGAAGTAAGAGCCGGTACTAGTGTACTGGTGAGCACAGTCCAGTCCACGTGCAGCCGAGCAAGGAACCAACACCCAAGTCCGTCTGACCAGGGGGGGGGGGGGACTTGAGACCATGTGGCCGCTGACTGGAAACAGGCAGAGGCACTTCCTGGCTAAGGAAGTGCCTGTATTACCCAAACATCCACAACTGCGCTTGGCTTCAACACAACTAGACGGACAAAGGCTGCTCACCACGGATGACGATGAGGAAAGGCCAGCACCACAGGAGTGGGTCGCTCAGACCTACTTGCCGTGCCATGGGAGGAAGGTCCACACTGGTCCAGTGTGATCTGCCTGGCTCCACCCTAGCCAGTCCCTTGTACTGCTTCTGCTGCAGGAGGTGGGTGGCTGGCACTCCTAGAAAGTCCTGTACGTGAGGAACTCTTTCATTTTCTTGGGGATTGGCAGTGCGAGGACTTGATAGGTTGTCAGGAAACTGCGGAGGGCTTTCCTGCATAAGTGCTTCAGTGACGACAGGACCCGGGGAGCTGTCCAGAACTGGACATGGCCGTCTCTAGTCCTGAAAAGCAGAGACCAGTGCTTAGCAGCCCCAGAGAGCCATTTCCATTATAATGGACAGTGGGTCTGGGGTGACCTGAAGTGGGTGCTGACTGACTAGGAGGCTGTAGACTGCTGGGTAATGACTGCTGTGTGCTGGGGTTTTTAGACACCAGGATGTGGCCCATGCCTGTGGTCCCAGCTGCTTCCTAAGATTAAAGTGGGATGAGAACCCAAACCCAGGAACTGCTGACAAGTGAGTTTTGAGACTGTCCAAAAACACCGTGATGACAAGAGCCTGGCACGAGAAGGTCCTGAGCTCACGTAATAATGGGCACGTACCAATTGCAGATGTGATCTATAAGGTGACCTCAGCTGTAGACTTCCCATATAAAAATGGCATCACGGTATCTTATAGCTCCTTGTGGAACTGGCCATGGCTAACATAGGCCATCTGTAGGTCTCTCCTTGCATTTACACTGACCACTGACATGTATAGGTGACACGACTATTCCAGACAGTCCCTCCCGGTGTACACAGACACACTGCTGCCCCTCTGTTCAGTGCAGATGCATACCCTGTGGCAATGACTCCGCCATGTGGGAAGAATGTGCAGCAAAGACCATTGGTCATGGGAGCAAAGGCGACTGGAGCCTTCAGTTCCAGAGCCCAGATCCTGAGGAGCCTGGGCGGGGAGAAGTGGACACGTGAGCTGAGCTGGGGGAGCAAGGGGCTGCCAGCCCCAGCAAGGGGCAGCTCTAGGGCACCATCTCTCGGCTCCTGCCGTCCCTCCTTACCTGTCATCTGCCACGGTAGCAAGATGCAAGCCTTCAGGGGAGAAGCACACAGACCTCAGGGAGCTCATGTGGACATCACTGTCATCCACAGCGGGGTCGAGCTGAGTGTGCCTGCGAAGGAAGAAGAGCGGGTCTGGGACGCCGGCTTCCCTCCCCCAGAAGCCTCATCTGCAGGCAGCACGCCGGAGCATCTGGCCTGTGCTTGTGTAGAACTAGCAACTGCACACTGGGAAACAAGGTCCCTTGAATGCTCCAAGTGTCTTCTTAGAAGTCAGAAGAGTTCCCAACAATTGCTTGTGCTAATTTCCTTATGTAAAGTAGGTCAGGTCCACTTGAAAACTGTGATAATTATAGAACTTCTATCATTTGCTTCTGAAACAACAGAAACAGGAGAAAATGGAGCAAGCCTGTGAGGGCAGGGGGATTTATACTGGAGGTAACAGCTCTGAGAGTCACTCTGGACGTGTACTACAGTTAACGGGTAGAAACAGCCACTAGCTTTGCCTTGAAGAGAGCTCTACATGGAAAAGAACCAAGACAACTGCGCTCTTCCATCCTAGCTGCTCCTCCCCRGCCCAGACTACAGTGTAAGGTGCACAGCCCTACAAGGTCCTTACTGAAGTGACCTCAGCCTCTCGCCAGTGTAGGGGTCCCACATAATCACGCTGGTGTCATACGAAGCTGTAACAAGCAAGGCGGAATCAGGAGAGAAATCACAGGAGACAACACTGCTTTGGTGGCCTTCTAGTTTCCGGATTAGTGTGTAGGACCGCATACTCCATAGAAAGACCTGCGACAGGACAGAAATGGGTCTTGTGAGGCAGAAGCAAGGTGCTTGGACACCAGTGACAGGCAGAGGAAGCCTGAGCCTGCCCCTCAGCCAGGGGAAGTCGAGTTCTCTGTGTCTACAGCCCTCCCCACAGTGGACCCTTTCTGCAGGGTTAAATAAGCACTTAAAGACTTGCAATGAATTTTAAGAGAGCATAGGCCAGGCTAGCCTACAGAAGGCTGCCTACTCGACATGTCACACTGCTTTCTGATCCCTGCTTGAGATGGGGTAGCAGACCTGAGGGAGACCTCTGCGGTGACAGCTTAGTCCTCTTGAAGCCAAGCAAAGGATCAGATATGAGCAGTAGGCCCAGGGGACCAAGCAGCATCCTTCCCAGACTTTCAAGACCTTGCTTAAGAATCCTGGAAATCTGGCCCATGACTGCGTCTGACCTAGCTCCTAACTTTAAACCTTGATGAGAACCATCAAAATAGGAGTCCCTTTTTTATCTTTACAAACCCCTTTGAGGGCAGAGATGTGGCTCAGTTGGTAGAGAGCTTGCTGAGCACTTCACAAAGCCAGGATGGGGTCCATCCTAGCACTGCATAAAATGGGCCGGGGGTGCAGGTAGGAGTTCAGGGTCCGCCTGGGTTAGGCTACCCTGTCTCCAGAACACAAAGAGGAAAGTGCTTCACTTCCATGATCAAGTTCCTGCGCCATGCCAAGCAGTGACCCCTTCAAAACTGTCACATCCGAGATCAGTTAGGTTACACAAGCAGAAGAGAAACTACCTCTCCAGACTGCCCGGGCTCCAATATCTTTAGAACACAACAGACCAGCACTGCTCTTGTCAGGGTTTGGACTGGAATTCTAATCACCTGGAGTCAAACTGAGGAGACTCAAATTCAGGTCTGGGTGTGGGTTGTAGTTTTTAAAATCCTGCTCCAATGTGGATCAAAAGGTCTGAAAATACTGCACTTCACCATTCTGGAAAAGGAACCTCCTCCAGAGATGAAGCCCCCACTTCCACATCCTCCTCTCCACGGTCATGTTCATGCTGAGTGTTGTGTAGGGGGCAGAGCCAGCCAGCCTGCCTCTGCTGGGACACTGGCAGATGGACTGTGGCCCAGGCGCGCATACACACACACACACACACACACACACACACGCTGTGCACACGCACTCACTGGAGGCTTACCGACTTCTCACCGGCTGCAGAACACAGCATGCTGCAGTCAGGGGAGATGGAGCAGCAGTAAACCCACTGCACATGGCCGGATAACACCTGGATCTGCTTACCTGCAGGACAAGAACAGAGGCCATCAGCCCTCGGACATCAAAGGCCAGTAAAGCCTTCTAGGTCTCAGCGAGGCAAAAGACCCACATTCCAGTGCAGGACAAGACTGTGACAAACACTTGGAAATCAAAGGGAAAAGGAAACCCCTGCACTCTAGGACTGCAGCAGCCGAAAAGCCAAGGGTGCTCGTCCCCACAGCTTCCTCCAGTCTGCAGGTGAGGACCGTCCTTAAGAGCCAGCTCTGGGTACTCACACCTATCCAGGCTTGACAGCCTGCTCTGTTCAAGCACGCTGTAGGACTGTCATCAGAGGCATGTGCTCTACRGTCAGAGCCCTGGGTGCGAGTGCCACTGCACAGTGCTCAGGGTATGGTCAGCTGCTGTGTGCATCATCCTCTGGGGCCTGGGCTTTCCCGAACCCCAAGGCTGGCCCATATGAGAATGAGTGAGTCAATGGGGTGAATGCCCAGCCTGGGCTCCAGAAGGAATAGAAACTTCCTCACATGGGGTATTGCTTAATGAAAAACCGCAAAATACAGGAGAAAAGATGAGGAATAAAGTCTATTCTTGTGAAATGACCTCAAACCCACTGTGTGCGTGTTCAGCAGTGTGTTCCCAAGTAGACACTGGGACTGTGGACGGAGATGTCCTGGGTTCTTGGCATGGGTTACCAACTTCAAGGGATGTGAAAAGACGTAAGCAAGGCACATAAGAACAGAACATACATGGAAAGCCAAGCAAGACACACAAGAACTCACAGATCCTTGGACACATGTGGCTGTGAGTTACTAGTCTGTCGGAGTCGCTGTGCTTCCTCGGTGACAACCTAGCTGTCAGAACTGAATGTATTATGATAAGTCAGGTTAGCAGGACAATGCCTGGTACCCGGTAACACATCTTGTCCTCTCTTGTCGGAAAGCCCTACTCAGGACTGGAGATGGCTCAGAGATACTTGCTGCACTTGTAGAGGACCCAGGTTTTGTTCCCACCATCCAAATGGCAGCTTACACCCATCTTTAACTCCAACTCCAAGGAATCTGACACCTCCTTCTGGCCTCTATAAGTACACGCACATACATGGTGTGCATACATTCTTATTAAATATACATAAACCTTAAAAACAAGACAGAGATGCTCCAGTCTACTTCGTTCCACCCGCCTAGTCCACTCTCCCCATCAGCAGGGATTTGCTGAATCTCCCCTCAAACACTTCCCAGCAGGGTGCTCAGGCATCTAGTCTTTGGTTGGGCGGAGGAAAACTTCCAACGACGTCTAGGGTCAGCCTAGGCTAAGCCATATGGTGAGGAAGATCTCCATACCCAGCATGAAATATGGTGGAGATGGAGCTGGGTATAGTTGTTTAAGCCCTTAATCCCAGCACTTGCAAGGCAGAGGCAGGAGATCTGAGTCAAAGGCCCATTTGGTCTATGCAGAGAATTTGAGGCCAGTCAGGAATACATAGAGAGACCCTGTCTTAAAAGTACAGCAGGTCTGGTCTGGTGGGTAGCTTAGCTGTAGTGTGTCTAGCTCAGGTAGGCCCAGATGCCTCTGGTCCTTGCTAGCAGGCGCATCTTCATCTGCTTGGTTGCATGCTCCATTCCAGATAGAAACCACTGGGAGGCAGGGAGGGAGCAGTATCTCTTAGTGATCGAGGAGTTTGGATGAGGACATTCTAAACCCTCTGCAAGCTGCTATGGACTGTGGAGACCTCCAAAATTCATAGGATACACACATCATCTCCAAGAGATGGCACCTGGCACGGGGTCTTTGAGAAATTACATTGTTATGAGTAGGGAGCCCTCAGGAATGGGGGTAGTGCTTTACACAAGAAAGCAAACCTAGAGAGCCCCGTGTGTCTTGTGACAGCCATCTGTGGGCTGGAGTGAGCTCCCCATCATCAGCCATGTGCTAGCCCCTTGGTCTTAAGAATTCCGGCCTCTGGCACAGAAGTAGCTGTCTGCTGATCAGGCACGAGCTGTGGCATGTGCCATGAAAGTCCACGCTGGGGCTCTGATGAGCAGTCTCGGTGCTGAGAAGGTAGGAGAAATGCCCCTAACGGGAGGCAGGATGGCCAGCAGCGTGCCCAGCATGGGCTCCCTGTCAGGGAACCGGCTCTCGTAGGACTGCCTTCTTCGCCATTTCTTCTCTGGACCATGTGGGTGTGACAGGAACTCGGGTCAGCATGCCCAGCAGCAAACTCACTCACCACGGAGCTATCTGCCTGCCTGGACGTCCTTCAAAAACTGTTTTCCTACCTATGGCGAGGTCCAATAACGCCACGTGTGTGCAGCCTGTGTTCGTGGGTATGTGGCTGGCTGCCGACCAATGTGCACTGATCCCAGGAAAGCACATTCTCAGTACTCGGGAGTGCAGCTGCCCTAGGTGTGTGTGAGCCAGAACAGGTCTCAGGCTCCCTCATGAGCTCGCCCTTGCATTCCAGATGCTGGCCAGCGCCCCGTGAGAAGCCATTTCTACCTCTCCAGACACTGCAGTATCCCTGGGGAATAGTGCCTGCCTCCCCTGGCCAGGAGCCCTTGGTCTGAAAGCAGTTGGGGTTTCTGGTTGGGGGCTTCCTGAGAGCAATGCAGGTGTCTTTCTGAAGTAGGATCTCAGCCTAGAGTAACTGTCCCTGCAGGTGGTCGGTTTTTACAGCATTCTGCTCGTACAGCTGTGTACTGCAGAGTCCCACACAGCTCTGGTGTGGCCCTGGATGGTGAGAGGGAAGAGGGGTTTATGGCCGTCATTTCCCCACAGATGGACTGATGGAGAGAACTCAGTCCTGGAAGCTAGCCTCTGGCCTCCGCATGCAGGCTGTGGCACGCGTTAGCCTCACACACCCCGGGACCCCACACACCCAGGGACAACAGCAGTAAATTAAAATGTTAAGAAAGACAGTCTGTATCGAATCTAGTCTTGTCAGTGGTGCCTAGACGAGATCTAGCCACCGTCCTCAGAGCATTTACACCACACTAGGGACTGCGAGACCTCTAGAGTCAGCGCTTAGGAAGATATGGGTTCCGTGAAGCTACTATGGCAGCTTACTTATGAGGCACAAGCACTCAGGTGCTGGTGTCCCGAGAGGGCAGCTGTGCAGTGAACTCTGATAGTAAAATGGCCCTGCTGAGGTGAAAGCAGCAGTCGGCACAGGACCAAGGGGCTTGGCCCCTCCCCCTACCGTGTTTGTTCAGGTCCCAAATGCGAAGAGTCTTATCCCGGGATGCAGAGACCAAGATCAGACTGCCACTGGGCGTGAAGCTCAGATCCCTCACGACATCTTGGTGGCCAGAAAGATTCAGAAGCAGGAGCCCTGGAGGGAACAGGCCAGTGTAAGGTGCAGGCAGGCTCCTTGGCTGGTACCCACGCACCAGCCAACTGGCAGTGGGTGGGGCCTGACCACAGTCAAGGGCACCCGCCCTGGACCTAGTACTAGCCAGAAAGACCTACCTGTCTGCACCTCCCAGATCTTGATCTGTCCATCGTTGAGACCTGTGGCCAGGATCAGGCAAGAGACATCAGGCGCCTGGGGATGGTGCCGCGCCCAGAGCTTCCTGCTGGGTGGGGAGGGCCACGGGCTGAAGGCCAGCCCCCACACAATCTGGCCACAGTCCAGCGTCCTCTCCTTCAGACTGCCCCGGCCCTTCGGATCGCTCTTGCTGCTTCGGCTTTTGGCTTCGAGTCCTTTGGGGATACTGGGCAAAGCAGACATTGCCRACTGAACCCGCAGCCGTCACACGCCACCACCTTGCCAGCCAGACTCATTCTTAGAAGCTACTTCTGGCATTCGCTTAGCTCTGGAATGGCCTCTATTCCTTTGGGAATGCATGGGACATGGCTTAACTTCTTTGGCTCATCCAACTTGCAACAGCCCTGAAATGGGGTGACCTGCCTGTGGGGTGAGTAGATCACCGAGGCTCTGGGAGCCACGTGCTTGCTCAGGAAGGTGTCTTGGGTTCAGTCCTAGAGAGAAGCAAGCACTTTCCCCAGGAGGAAGTGTGTAACGCACAGTGGACAGACGGCAGAACCTGAGTACTTTCTCTCTGCTGTCCCCCGCCCAACACACGTGCCTCCAGCTCAGACACTCCAAAGGAGACTCAAGTGACCTCTCTGCCGCTACAGCCCACGTGGTACTTATGGACTGAAGGCTGTCCTCACGCTTGGGAATCTCTCATCTCAGCCTGACCGTCCCCATCCCCCTGGGAGATGAGGCCAAGAAAGTGAAGCCCAGCCCCAGGCACAAGGCCCTGTCCACACTGTTCCCAGAATGGTCACGTGGCACAGGCTGAGTAGACGGCTCTAGGGTTCGGCCTGAAAGCACAGGTTTACTAGTCCTCGAAGTCGACCTGGCCAGCAGACAGCACGCTCCACTTTCCTGGCCTCCGTTGATTGGTTTTGAATACTCAGCTGGAGGAACCAGACGAGGAGCGCAGATCTCAGGCCAGCTCAGCGTCACTCCGTGAGGAACTCTACTCCCCGCAGCACACACACCTGCACTGCTTTAGTCATTTGTTCCGAAACGTTGTACTGAACCCCACTGCTGCCAACTGCATAGGACATTTTAAAACAGCAACAAGCTCATCTGGAGAACGCAGACTCTCCAGCCTACACTGGAGGTCAGCAGCACACACCCAGGCTGGCTGTTTCTGCCTTTGCTCCAACAATTCTTTTACTTGTTATGTCTTACAGTCGCTGTGTGTTGATGGAAACTGTCTTCACTTAGAGTGTAGTGCGTGCTGGTGTGCGTGTGTGATGTACAGAGACGAAGGGCGAGTGCCTCCAGCACTCCTCCCGCACACTTGCTACTACAGAGCATCAGAGAACCTCCCCTGGAACACCTCCCAAGGGGAGAGGCACAGAACTCACCTGCCACCAAGGGCTCTGGTGCTGCCAACATCCGGCCATTTGCCACCCTCACCCACGGTAGCCAGCACTGTACCCCTGGCTGCTGAGTCTTTTCTGCCTGAGATTCCGCACAGGAAAGGTCGTATGCAATGTCTTTGAGCCTACCTTATGTTACTCCTTATAATGTCTTCTGGGTTTACCAGTGTTGAAGGAAATAACAGGGTTTATTTGTTTTTTGAGACAGGGTCTTACCATATAGTCTTGGCTTGCCCGGAGCTCACAGAGATCTGCCTCCTGAGAGCTGAGGTTAGAGACATGCCAGTCCATTCCCAACCACGGACAGGGATTTCAAAGACAGAGGTTTTGCTGGAACCCTGACCCCTCATTTTAGTGCACAGTGCAATCCTGAAGGATCTGGACAGGAGGGCAGATCTGGCCCACACAACCTAGGGAGCCATTATCTGGAGAGAGATTGCTGTTCTAGATAAAAACAGCACTGGTGAGCTGGGGGGCAAGGCCGCACAGAACTCTGGAGGCCATCAGTGGTCCCAGCCCTCCTTTGCCATGTTAATTCAGGTTCCAGATGTGAAGCACCTCACCCGGGGATACAGACACCGAGATCAGACTGCCCATCGTCAGGACTCTGTCGTGGGTCCTGACCAATCCACACCCGTCACTGCCTGTCCACACTGCCCACACCTGCCTGATCTTGGCACAGGGACCAGAGTTTCTTATTGGGAAAGGCAGGTCACAAAAGATACACCTTTAAGACCAATGATTGGGAGGTAGTGTCAGGCAGATCTGAGTTTGATACCAGCCTGGTCTACAGAGTGAGATCTAGGCCAGCCAGGGCTACACAGGGAAACCCTGTCTTGAAACAAACAAACAAAACAAAACAAAGCCAAAAAAGGGGCCACAGAGCTAGGTGTATGTCCTGCCCACCTGGAGTCCTAGCACCTGGGAGGCTCAGGCAGGAGGCTCAGTAGTTTGAGACCAGTCTGCACCGCATAAAGAGACCTTATCTCAGAAAAGAGAAAGGAACAGGCCACGGGGGGGGGGGGGGGGGGGGATGAAAAAGCTTAGAACCTCTAGAGTTTTTAAAAATAGAGCTCTTGCTTGTGTATCTGAATTAAGGGTGCACCTTACCACTTCACTCAAAGGGATGAAGAGTATTTATGGATTGTTTCACTTAACACTGGGTCTTTCTAGAGAGGGAAAGTCACCCGTGGCTCAGTAAAGAGCTATCTATGTTCTTGAGAACTTTGCAGTTTGTCCTTGGGGATCCTAAAGTGGCCTACATAAACTAGGACAGTCACAACATCACAAGCAGTACAGTCTCACTGTCAGAGCAGGCTCTTCTCTGACTGAAGCACGGATGAGTGGCACAGGCCTGCACTGAAGCCACTGCTTTAGAGCAACTTCCTTGGCWGGGTCACTAGGTCAGAGGTGTTCTCCGCAAGTGCATCCTAGCCCAGCGCGCAGAAAACGCTCTGGATGCCTGAGCGTGCTACTGAGCGAGTGTGCTGCAGGACAGACAGACGCCCAGGAGGGAGGCAGGGTGGATGCTTAGAAGAGGGTGCTAGTGGAACAGGAGGCTCTACAATGCTTTCCAACCTGTCCCTCCAATCTCCCTGGGGGTCAGACAACCCTTTCCCGGGTGGCCTAAGACTACTGGGAAACACAGATATTTATATTACAACTCCTAACAGTAGCATAGTTACAGTTATGAAGTAGCAGTGAAAATAATTTTATGGTTGGGGGGTCACGACGACATGAGGAACCAACTGCATTAAAAGGTGGCAGCAGTAGGAGGGTTGAGAAGCACTGCTCCAGCAGAAACTGACTTCACTGAATTAAAGTTTCTCAGGTCTGGGGCAGATGAACCGGCTCGGCAGCTCAGGAACTTGCTGTCACAGGGACAGCCTGAGCTTGATGCCTGGGATCCAAAAGGTGGAAAGAGAGAACTAACACCTGCAGCGGTCCTTTGCCTTCCATGTTTGTGCATGCACTCACACATGTATGTAATTTTGTTATTCTAATCTTTAGTCTTGAACGTAGTGTGCTTGATCGGTGGACCGCAGGAACCGCTCACTAACAGAAGCATTTTCTAGTAGAATGGGGCGGGGCCAGGACTCTGGTGTCTAACTCTGGCTGACTAGGAACTTGCTATGCAGACCACCGCCTCTACCTACTCAGTGCTCCCACTAAAGGCGTGCTTCACCACGCCCGGCTAATAGGATCTTTTWAAAAAATGTCTAACAGCTGGAGGGGGGCGGGGCTCACACCTCTAATCCCAGCACTTGGCTCTCTGGGAGTCTGAGGCCAGCCTGGTCTATATACCAAGTTCCAGGACAATTAGGCCACACAGAGAGACCATGTSTCAGAAAACCAGATGCGTAACTATTCTGCACTGGGGTGTACTCAGTTACAGAGTACTTTCTCACACGGGTCACCTGCTGTGCCAATTCATGAATAAACCAGAAGACAAGGTCAGACACCCCCAGCAAGAAAGAATGGTGCCAGTACCAATTACATTAACTATGAAATGCAAGAGACAACAGGAGATCCAGAAATAAGTAATGAAAACTACTCAGCCTGGGCCATAGCTGTGTGACAGAGCACTTACACAGAGGCCTGGTCCAAGGTCCAGCACTGGACAGGACAGCTCACTGTCCAAGCAGACTTTAACCACAGCAAACAAGCGCCTAGGAACTGCAGTGTGCTCACTTCTGAGACAGTCCCACAGGTCACGTCGCAGACTGCTCTACTGTACACGCCTATCTCGTGTAATCTCGTGTAATGCCATGACTGACCACGGCAGCCTTTACCGCACCTGTGCTCTGTGGCTTGTTTTGCTGTTTGTATTGTTCAGTAGGGATGGGACCCAGAGGTTCTCACGCTCAGGAAGAAGCCCCTCACCCTGAGCTGAGCTGCATTCTTTTCTAGTGCCTTGCTCAGTGGCTCAGGGCTGGCTGCTTTTAAAAAGAAGTCATCTGTTTGTACTGCACTGATTATCGTTCTTCAAAACCTGTGCTATCTCCCCAAACCAGTAATTTCTCATTTAACATTCTAGTGAATACATTTCTTGTTTTGGTAAATGACACAGAAAAAAAAATCCTAACATTCAAACAGCCCTTCCCAGTTTCTTTTGGTTTTCAGAAGAAGGCTGTCTTTGCCTGCAATGATGTATGTAATCGAGAGTAAGAGTACTCTAGAGGAAAATAACAACAAAAAGACTTTTCAGACAATAAACTGACCCTAGACTCAAATCCAGATACAAAGAGTCTCTAGCTCTCTTTTCAAAATGTAACACGTTCAGAGAGAATGACCTTGCCCTTCCCTTCCTGTTCAACTCAGCCAACTCACCTTCCAGGGTGAAGCCACACACCACACCGGGGCACTCACCACCAGTAACCTCAGAGGCCCCCCACTTTGGACAGCCCAAGGACTCTTGGGAATTAGGTTCCAGGAAGTAGGGACTGTGTAACTCGCCCCTTCCTCCCCAGGAGTACGGTGCTGTCCTAGGACAGTCAGGGCTCTTGGCGGCATTACCAGTCAGTCTCAAGGCACCAGCTTCCCACGGAAGGTACCTAGACACTGCTGAGGAGAAATGCCGGAGCCGGGCACTGATATACAAGCTTCTTGTACGCCTGGATCCCCTGCCTCTGAGCAGTGCCAGATGAAGAAGATTTACAATGAAAACATGCATACAGGCTGAATAAATAAAGAAGTCCAGACTCAACTGAATAAATAAATACCTCCGATGGAAGGGAGACACATCACACTGGCACCGGAAACAAACTAGGTTAGAAAACCAAGGGAAAAACAAACACAAAGGAAACAAAGTCCCAGTTAGAAAACAGCCAGAGCTCTGAGGAGGAGGAATTCTCAGAAGGAAGGCCTCGGAGATCCATTAGCACAGGAAAAGGCTCTACAGGTAGCAGGAAGGCAATGCAAATCAGAGCCCACCTCGCACCAGGGGGGCCAGGCTAGAAGTAAGCAAGGACCAGTGTCCAGTGTYTGTGCGAAGCCTCGGATTTCAAACGCGAAGACCCTATGGGGTCACAGACAACTACCACCACTGTGAAAACTGTCCGTCCACACCCTCACTGTAACACTGGAAACACACGCCTACGTAGATGTGTCCAAAAACATTCAGAGCAGATAAAAAACAAAAACCTGGTCAACTGAGTCTGGCATTTCACACTAGTACAATGTCACTTTGCAGGAAACAGAAGTGAACATTGCGAGCACGCGCGCGCGAACTGCCAGGCACTATTTGGAGCTGAGTTAAGAGAGTCCCATGCAGAGACATCCCAGTAAAAAGCCCTGGGCAGGTGAGCCCCCAGTGGGGCACAGGTCATAGTAACTGCCAGTTCAAACCAAGGACGATGAGACAGCTATCTCTCTGAGGAAGTGCCAGTGCTCGAGAACCGGTTGTGGTTGTGGTCGCAGGCGCACAGCTCGGTGCAGACGCTGCCCTGTACATCTGTAGACTATCTTTTGAGGCGGAGTCACACCTAGTGCAGGCTGCCCTTCACCTGGTGGCTCTCTTGCCTCCATCTATCTCCCTGGTACTGATTACAAGATCAAGGAGCATAACCAGTGCTATATACTTCACATGGACAAACTGTATGGGGTTTCACTTCTAGCTCAATAACGCAACGCCGTTCGAAGATTCAGTACGAGGCCAACACACTCTCTACAGACCCGGTTCCCTGTGTCCAGAATGTGGGGCGCTGGGTCCTCAGGATCAAGCCCTCAACTGTTCAGACTTTCTTTGCCCAACAAATCTTGGAAGACTCCAAAAGAGTAGGGAACAGCCTGGGAAAGTACCCAGTTCCCCCGCCATGGGCCTCCTTCATTCCCCAAGGTATAAAGAGGACTTACAACTGTTCCTCTAAGGGCCAGGGGACCAGTTTGACCACGCAGTGTCCTTGAGACCAGGCGAACCAGGAACCATCTGGAGAGAAGGCCACGCTCCAGGTCTCACAGCTTGACTTCCAATCAAACTGGTGGGGGCGCCCAGGCTTGAGTTCAGCCAGCAGCAGAGGCTCCTCTGGGAAAGGAGAGACCATACTTCAGAACACACGCTCGCTCCCAGCCTGACGGTCACCAGATGAGAGAAGCTGCTGTCTGCCCAAGATGAGGGAGAGACTTGCCGGTTAAATGACCTAGGGCAGTAACACTAGCCACAGGCTACATTCCTCTGTGGTTACTCAGTGGCAACCCTCCCCGTTGTGACTCAGAGCACCTTGGTGTGGCGGTGGACTTGGTGAATGAAGTGTCCTTTTCCTGTGAATGCCTAGGCAGGGAGAATATGAGAGGCAACTGTGTCCCCAATGAATGCTCAGGTCCCCCTCAAAGGAGCCTGGTGCCTTCCACTCAAGGGCTCCTTTCCATGCCCAGATCCCTCCTCACCTACTTCTGGAACAGACTTACTGGCTCCATGTCCCCACACACAGTCCTCTTAGGCCTGGCTTAATCTGATCCAAGTGACTACTAAGTCATTCCTGTATCCCCAGGGACGCCGCCAAAGCTGAAAACACACAGCAAATATATCCCAAGGTTCCCAACAGCCTGAGCCCGGGTGAGTCCAAGCCCCTTTCCCATTCACATCCTGTCATTTTCTGAGAATAGCATCTAGGTCTGCTGACAGGCAGCACCCCTAACTTCCTACTATCAAAAGGAAAGAAGCCCAAACCTATTTCATGTTCGTGTAGACCAGCACTTAAGCATTTTCCGCACCACCAAGAACTGCAGCTCCCTGTGTGGGAGCGTATTCTATCTCCTCAGAGCAGGCAGAGTTTGTCCATCCAACCACAGGTCCTCTAGACACCATAGCCGACTCGCAAGTCAGAGCCTGAAGAATGAGGGTTTAACCYTTGGAGCACATCCCACTTCAGTAGTTCTGGGACCTAACGCTCTTTGTGAACGTTTAAAAGTTATGTTCTGTGCATAGGTTCTGCCTGCACATACATCGGTCCATATGTATGCAATGTCTGTAAAGTCAAGAAAAGGGGGTTGGACCTTCTGGAACTTACACCACCCTGCGGATGTGGGAACTGAACCCAGGTCCTCTAAGACAGCAGCCAGTGCTCTTAACTGAGTTACCTCTTCAAGACTCCTCAGAAAATAATTTAAACAAGCTTACTTTCATATATTTCAAAGCCTGCTTTTATGTATGTTCTTATATTTGGGCCCCAAAGAAATCAACATACACCTTACTACGAGGAACTTTTCCTAGTTGGAGGAACAGCATCTTTTTTAGGTGCATGTTTTACATATGGAAACAGCCCTGGCTCCAGGTTCTCCTAAGACACCTCAGTCCTACCTGGCATGCCCTGCCCCCAACCTCAAACTTGACAGCCCAGGATCTGGGCTGCTCTTCCCCTAGGTAATAACTGCCCTTTCCTATATAATCCAGACGTTTTTGGTTTTGGAATCTGTCTCTGTCTGTCTGTCTGTCTGTCTGTCTGTCTGTCTGTCGTCTCTCTTCTCCCTCACCCCTCCCCATGGCCTTAATCCTTGGGGCCAGTGAACCAGCCCACTGGAGGGCAGCTTCCCAATAAACCCGCCTTTAATATAATCCAATCGGGCTTGAACTGGCTCATTTCACTGGTGGGGAAGTAAACTGTCACATAATCCATGCAATGCAACGTTAGCATGATCTTGGTAAAACAGAAGGTAATGACTCACATATAAAACACACATTTTCTACTACATATGTAATAGGAAAATACATGTGTCTCTTTAAGAATTTACACGATTGTGAATGTGAGGCATAAACACTGCCATGGGGCATGTGTAGGAAGAGGTCTGGGGACAGCCTCCAGGAGCCAGTTCTCTCCCTCTGCCAGGAGTTTGAAGGACTAAACCCATTTTTGTGGCAAGTGTTTGAAAACACTCCGAACGATCTCACTGAACCAACAGATACATCTTATTTCATCAAATATGTTGTTAGAAGTTAAAACTTCAAATAGTATCTTAGTGCATCATATCTTGGCTTTATAAAGAAAACATTCATTGCTTGAGATGAATGGAGATATAGGTTTTAATACATTAAGCCTAAACTGCTGTATATACACACACACACACACACACACACACACACAAACACAATGGCTCCTGCTAGAGATGTGTGTGTATGCAAACACATGTCCGCATGAGCATTACTTTGTGAATATGAACATGTTCTGGACTGTGTGTCAACATGATAAGGCTGGGAAAACTTTGTCCATCCTGGTACACTTACACCTGACTCGCTTACACACACACACACACACACACACACACACACACACACACACACACACTGCCCACTCTTCTGATCCTATGGCACTGATGGCACTCGACATAAAATAAAAGGGCTCAGCCTTCATTTCTTTTACTGCCCAGGCCAAATTCACTGCCAAGTACCCTCAAGTCTGTCTCCAAAAGCCTCGGCGAACCTTCCTCGCCATCCCCATGGCTGCTACTTGGATCTCTCCACAGCACCTGGTGCCTGGCCTGCCAGCAATCTTCTCACTGCTCTCCAGGCTCTGCTCTGGCTCCCACTCATCCGTTCTGTTCTCTGAACTTCTTAGCTTGTAGTCTCTCTCGCCCTGATTCTGCCCTCAGCTACTGCAGTACCAGGCGCCTGCTCTCTCGTCTGACTAAGCTCAGTTAGTTCCAATCTCAGGACTGCACCAACTGTTCCCCGTTCCTTTCACAGGACCGCCTCTCCATGGCTGCACCTTTTCTTCATTGTGTCTGGCTCAAAGGACTACTCCCTCAGGCCCCTAATCCAGTGCCTTCACAAGTCCTCATTAATTCCTTTCTAGAACTCCCACTACTGAGGTCATTACCACTCCCCACCCCCACCCCAGCCCCGCCCCAGCACTAGGAGGTCTGCTCACAGCAGCAAATCTTGACTGTTTGTTCCCCGTGCAGGCGTAGTGATGCGGGCTACCAGGAGACACTCATGACAAACAGACGTACACTACCTCTTCAGTACACAGGAAGAGGAGCCCAGCAGACTACCAAGATGCTCGTGCCAGCCATCCTTCTGGAGGAATTTTCAAACCCTAGCCCTGCCCAGAAATCACAATCTATTTCTGGGATTTGGGGGTTTCAACTTTTGCTATTTCAGGTCAGGAATCTAGATTTCTAAAAGAAGAAACCAGTCCTGTCTCCTGGAGTCTGGGCCCAAACTAAACTTGGCTACTGGAAAACAAAACCATAATTAGTGCAGAACCTCAAAACAAACCAAGCAGAACTGTGAAGCTCCAGCCTCACCTGAGACTACCTGCATGACCCTCTGTGGCTGGGTCAGGGCTTTGTTAAATTAATATGCACTGCATACCTCCTGGACGCCCCGTGACAGACGGACGGATGGACGGACAAAGGGAAAAGCTGACAGACAGGCAGTGGAGGGCTCAGTTACGCTATGAGCTAAGCTGCACTCCTTCACATTCTTAGCATTTTTCTCACTGAGGACTCTCTTAAAAACCTGTCAGCGACTTTCAGGTACATAACTGTTATTGACCGCACTCATTACCCCAGCTAAATGAGGCTCTGTAGCCATTTGACTGTCATCTCCCTAACTCTTCCAGGTTTCCAACTGAACAAGGGATATGTGTTGGGATTCTGTCTACACTCCACCCCACAGTTACCAGGCAACAGCCAGGTAGGCCTGAACCACTATCAAAGGGGCTGCTTGCCCCTCCTCTCTCTCTTACTCTCTAGTCTCTCTCTCTCTCTTGCCCTCTTGGGCTCTCCTCTCTCTCCATTCCCTTCCCCCCTTCATGGCCAGCCTCTACTTCTCTACTCTCTCCTTCTCTCTGCCTTTCTCCACCTCTACTACCCTCTTAACTCCCCTCCCCAGGTCCTAAATACTCTATTCTATACTATACTGTCGAGTGTGTGTGTGTGTGTGTGTGTGTGTGTGTCCTCGGGGGAAAGGGATGCCTTGGCATGGGCCCGCTGAGGCACTCCCTTCCCCCACACCTCACCACACACCCCATAGACCATATTCTTTACCTCTTTATCTTTTTATAAATACATCAATATGTATTTATACATATTGATGGCAGAATGGAAGGAGAATTATCCAAGTCTCTTCCGCATAAGGAACCCCTTTAACAGCGGTGAGGCCCGCAGGCAGCAAGCTCGGTGACCCTGGCGGCCTGCCTGCCTTCCGG
>BDUI01004294.1:68003-78157 GCA_002335545.1 Apodemus speciosus
GAGAGCGAGGGAACAGGAGGCGGTGGGAACACCCGGCTTAGGGGACGTAGAGCCGAGGGAATGTGATACTGAGGGGACGCTGGGACCGGGGGAACGTGAGGGCTKAGAGCTAAGGAGAGACATGGGTCTGTGGGGAACACGAAACTGATGGGACGCGGGACTAAAACCCGATGCCAGGCAGGATGGGGGTGGGGGGCTCAGGCAGCATCTAAAGYGGAAGCCTAGAATTCGAGCGAGTAAAGATGGGGGCAAGGGCTGGGGATGGCGTGAAGAAACCTAAGGGGCATCTCGAGGTTCAGGGAATCTGCTGGGGTCGTGATGCTGGGTGCTGAAGGAAAGGGGGGGTTTAGTAGTTGCTCCTGGCTTTGGAGTTTCTCGTGGGCTCTGTAACCCCGGGGTAGTCTCCTGTCACCACCCCACCCCCACACTCAAGGTCGCTCCAGTCCCTTTTCCTGTTCCGAACCTGGACTTTTTTCTCAAAGTTTAATCTGCCCATTTCCTTCCCTTTTGAGTCATGGAGGTCTCTTTGTAATGTGGAGCCAGGGAAGGGAAAGTGATGGGGTTAGTCATTCCTCTTCCATGTTTTGTGGGCCCGAAGGAAACCTTGCCTCGACATTCTTGCTTTGTATGCTTCTCTCTTCCACTTAGCTTTTACTTCAGGCACTGTATTTTATGACCCAGTTCTCAGGTCTCCTAAAATATACCCGCGGTTTACCAGTTGACTGTTTTGAGGATATGTGTGTGTGTATATATACACACACAGAGATACATACATTCGTGTTTTTTCTACTTGCCTGTCCCCTTTCTTGTCCTCCATTTTTACTTAACAGCCCTCCTTTCCAATCTAAAGGCACATATTTTAACCTGGCTTGTTCCCCACCCTCAGCCAGGAGTTTCCATTTTATTTCTGATCTTCTTCCTGATCTCCTTAGATCCCAATTCTATTCTTCAGACTTATTTTCCACTACTCTTTCCAGTTCTTTTTAACGTGCCTTGTTTCCCCCACCTCTACCAGTTTCTCTTCAGTGTTCTTTGTGAATATATTGTAGAGGCCAACGGTATTGTTGTCCCTAGTGTGTCACAAGGAGTGTGTGTGTGTGCGTGCATGTGTGTGTCTGGGTGGTAAGTATTGGATATCTGCACATACTTTACAGGTCTCCAAAAGGACCAGAAGAGGACACTGGATTCTCTGGAACTGGTCGACAAATGATGTGAGCTGTCCTGTGGGCAATGGAAATGAGCCCAGGTCCTCTGAAGAGCAGCCAGTGCTGTTACGGAGCCATCCATCCCTCCAGCTCCTCCTTTCTGTGCTTCATCTCCCAAATGTCCGTTTCCTGCCGTCTTCAGGGTCTTTTTTTGTTTGTTTGTTTTTTGTTTTTTTTCGAGACAGGGTTTCTCTGTGTAGCCCTGGCTGTCCTGGAACTCACTCTGTAGACCATGCTGGCCTCAAACTAAGAAATCCGCCTGCCTCTGCCTCCCAAGTGTTGGAATTAAAGGCGTGCGCCACCACCGCCCAGCCCAGGGTCTCATTTTTAAATGGTTTGGTTTGTTTCTCTTTTGAGGTGCTGGAGACTGAACCCACATGTAGTTAGTTAATAAACTCTATCGATGAGCTACACCCTTTACTGTAATTATGCATTCAGTGTGCACAAGTCAAGTGATAATGAGGACAAAATAAAACCACCCTTTCAGCTCCTTTTTCCAAAGGGCTTTTTAATGTCCATTTCTTTATCTTGGGTGTGAATGCAGCTAGTCCAGGGATTCCCGCAGCTTGCATGTGGGAACAACTTTTGGGAATAAGTGGGTCCCAGAGATTGAATTTAGGCTTGGAAGTAAATACCTTTACCGGTCGAGTCACCTTGCCAGCTAGCACTGCCGATTGTTTTGGGTAAGGTCTCATTCTGTAGCCTTGGCTGCACTCAATCCCACAGCAGTCCTGCCAGAGCTTCCCAAGTGAAGAGACTACAGGCCCGAGTTCGAGCCCCCATTCTTTACTTCCACTAGTAAGGTATAAGTCAAGATCATTGAAATAAGTTTTAAAAAGTAACTTTATTCCAAAGTCTTAAAAATGATAACCTTAGAACTAATTTCTCCCAAATTTCCCCTATGAAATGGTAAGATCAACCCTGTCGAACCATCTGCAGTTTTTCTTTGCGGCAGCTGGTAGCCAGTCCTGTGGTGAGAAATTTGATTGGCACTTACTGTACAAAAGCTGAACCCAGTGAGGACGATTCCTATATGCTTCCTTCTACGACTGTGAGAAATGGAGCTAATGCCAAAGCCACAGGAATGCAGAGCCTGTCTCCCATTGACTACTGGGTTTTGAGGGAGATCAGTGTGATTAAAACAACCACGAAGTGGTTTCCTTCCTAGTTCTACCAAGTGGATCTCATCAGTTAACTCGTACATGCAGATAAGAATTATTATTTTTAAAGACCAATGCACACATTGTACTTTGGCATTTGACACACGCCTTGAGACCTGGGTATGGGCTGCATCGAGGGAAAGGGGATGTGGGCTCCAGTTCTTCACAAAGCCTTAAACCAAAGCCCTCTAGTGCCCGGGCTCTTAACTACCATTTTAGAAATGTGCACACAGGCTGATAAAGACAATAGTGCTAACTGGTCAGGGCTTGAGAACAGCATTTGGCACCGAGCCCTCAAAGCTCCCATTTGCTAGTGGAAAAACCCTCGTCTATTTCCTACTGCCGGGTGTGCACGCAAGAGGAAGCTGTGGAAGCACCGCGTGGTCTCACAGAACATTCACTGCGTTCCCAGCTAGCAACTTCCCGGCGAACTTCTCTTTTAAAGCTGCCTCTCTGAGTCACAGACCAAACTCAGGAACTCTCATAAGGCCTCAAAGGAAAGGCCAGCTGGAAGGACCGAAGGCAACCTGAGTATCCCACTGTGAAATGACAGACACTGGAGTAATCCAGTGATTGAGGCACCAGGAAGCAAGAGAGCTGCACAAAGTCACAGCCATCCCCAAGAGCTCCAATTCACAGCCAGGAAGACTCCTCCGTGCCCTGAGCTCAGGATGGGCCACACGGGGAGTGGTTTCTTCACTTCAGTCCCTACACTCAAAGAGAACAGACAGCCCCTCCCACATCATGCATGGTACTTCTGTTAACCAGCTCCTCAGGAATCTTGGGCCCCAGTGTTAGGAAGTCCTTAAAGCCTTAGATCTTGTCTTGTTTAGGCAGGATGTGCACAAGTACAGAGTGCAAATTTCAAGTCAGATTTTCATGGTTAGCACAGACCTATTGCACCCTTAGAAGATCCCTGACTTCAGAATGTCTAGATGAAATTAAAAAAATAAAATAAAAATTCCCAAAACCTAGCTATCCCAAGCTAAAGTCATCACCTACTATTTTCTTTTGAAGCTTAATGTCTTAGTATGTAGGATGGAAACACATATTCCCATTCCCAAGACACAGACATTGAGTCCAAGTGGACCGTCTGTCCAGTTCATATTAAGTTATGCTCTGTTAGGAAATGTTTCTCTTGCTTAGCACAGGAGACATGAGGAAAGAGAAGCCTTAGTCCATCACTTAGGAGGCTGTTAAAACCATACGCAGCTCTGTCTGTACACTGCGAAGGCTAAAAGGGAAGGCGTATCCCTCTCTAGGTGACAAAAGCATAGTTGGGGTAGGCGGAGCTGAGAGTCTACAATGAAGGCCCCTGCAGTAGCTCTGTGGAACCCTCCCTAGGCACTCCTACACCCCGAACTACCTCCTCCATCTCGCAGGAGCTTGGAAAGTTGGGACTGCTTCATGGGTTTTCTAAATAGGAAAACAGACCCAAAACAATAAAGAATTCAAGCCTCAGGCCCAATCCAACTGCCTTCTGGTAGCTGACACCTCCCCTCCGCCAGGAAGGGGTCTGGTGCCTCACCTCAACAGTGATTAAAGAGCCCTGCCTCCACATACATGCTGGGTAAGCAGACTACACACCTCACCTAGGGGCACAGTGCACAGGTACCAAGTGCCCACCCACCCCAGTCCCCATCAGTGTCTGTCACAGTAAATCACCTGGGTAGAGCCAGGGGTCACAGCCAAGTGGCCCCTCAGACGCCGCTGTAGCCATGCCCCACACCGCTGCTCCTTCTCAGTGCACATCACACTGCTGAGGTGACTCACACCAAAGGAAACCAGTGGGAGATGACAAAAGGGGAGATGCAGTGTCTGCGCTACAGAGACCCCAGCGGTCCCAAATACAAGCTCTCCAGGGCAGCACGGTGAGAGGGCTGCCGAAACGGACTGAACTTGCGAGACAGCACTGACAGCGGATCCTCCTCATCAAACTGGCTTGTCTTCCTCTTGAACAATGTCGCTTTGCTGCCCATCACTGTCATCTGTTGGGGGTGAAAGAGATGAAACGGAGTGATCTCACCAGCAGGGGAAGTGTTAACCTTCTGTCTCCTGTCATCTTGGTGACTTGTGAGCCACAAGAATTGGACTTCGTGGAGGAGGCAGGGCGGGGGATACAACAATCTCCTTCACTTTATTTTGTTTTGACACAGGGTCTCATATAGCCCAGACTGGCCCCAAACTGTGTAGCCAAGGATAACTCAACTGCTGATCCTCCAAGTCCACTTTCCGTGTGCTGGCTTCTGCTACTATACCTAATTCTGAACTCAGAATCTAGAATGCTTGATGCTTGTTGTTAGGATTCTGTCTAAGCTCCACCCTACAGTTACCTGGCAACACCCAGGTATGCCCCTCCCCACAGTTACCTGGCAATAGCCAGGTAGGTCTGGCCCATTAGACAAGGGATGCTTGCCCCTTCTCCCTCTCTTATCCTCTTGTTCTCTTGTTCTTTCTTGCCCTCTTGGGCTCTTCCTCTTTCCTCCTCCCCATCCCCCACCCCCACCTGGTCAAAGGCAGCCTCTGCTTCTCTATTCTGCCTTTTCTCTGCCTCTACTACCCCCTTAACTCCCCTCTCCATGCCCTGAAAAACTGGTTCCTCAGAGGGAAGTGATGTCTCGGCATGGGCCCCGCTGAGGCACCCCTTTTCCCCATACGCCCACATAACATAATCTTATGCCTCTCTTTTTATGATCACAACACTTGTCACCTGTCATGCTTCTGACTCAAGATCAGAAAGTTCTCTCTACTCTCTACTCATTCAAATTCAACTGCTCACACTTCTAGACCTGGCTCTAAGCCACCTCTTCCACAAACCTGGTCCAGATAAAAGCACCCCTCCCAGATCTCATCTTCCTTCCAGCTCCGATTCTTTGTTTGTTTGAAACAGGATTTCTCTGTATAACCCTGTGTGTCCTGGAACTTGCACCTTAAGTTCAGAGGTCCATCCGCTTGCCTCTGCCTCCCGAATGCTGGAACCAAAGGTGTGTGCCACCACCACCTGATCTCAGGATTTTTAAATCTACCAACCATCAGATAATCAAATCCTTCCTTTAGTACACTTCCCCAAGGGCTTTCTCTTAGCACTGGGTACATTTTACTTCCATTTAAACTTCCCTATTTCATTTAATATGCTTAGACTGCTGTCCTTAAGAGGCTGCCCAGACATTCACAGACAATACAGGGCTTTCTTAACTCAACAATCCCTGTACTGTGTCTTCCCCATGGACTTTGTTGGCCAATTTCTTCTCTGGGCTGGTAGTTAACACGTGTTGATTATCTTACCCAAACGCTTGGGACCAGAGGTGATGTGGACTTTAGATCGTGGAGAATTTGCATCTACAGAATGACAGTCCATGGGGTGGGACCCAAATTTAAATAAACACGAAGTCCATGTTTATTTCAGAGTTTCCTTAAGTAGGTCTCATTTGTAGGTAACTGTATAAGGTATTTCATTTTATTGTGTGTTTGTGTAGTGGGGGTAGGTGGAGGTCAGAAAACAACTTTGGGGAGCAAATTCGAATTTACTCTTTCCAGCAGGGACTGAACTCACATCACCAGGCTTGGCAGCAAGAACCTTTACCCACTGAGCCACCCTGACAGCCCCATGTTATACAGTATTCTAAATAATCTCATGCAGGAAACACAGCTGAGGGGCGTTGAAGCATCCGTCCTGTGGCATACAATGACACGTTTTGTAGTTTGTTCTTTTGAGAATGGAACAGTCAACCTAGCACGGAGTCTCGGGCTCCAGACTAGACCTGCGCCAGCTAACTCGCCTGGGCTTTAGGAAATTGCCCCTATTTATTAGAGACGCCCTCCAGGAAAGCTCACTCACTGCCACGAGGGTCTGGAAGGGAGGCAAGCTCACCCTGAAACTCCTGGAGCCCAGTCCCCGCGCCGTCCAAGTTCCCGTTGACCAGGGCAGTCACCCTGTGAATGTGTCCGTGCGTGCCTCTCTCTTTCGGCAACTCCTCTGTCTCACTTGTCTCCTGTACCACCTCTTCAGCAACATCTTCCTTCTCCTCTTCCTCCTCCTCTTCCGAATCCACTAAAACCATCACGTCCCCCATGTCCGGTCCCCTAATTTCCAAAGGAGAGAAAAGAATCAGGAAGTCATCCTGTCTATCTCAACTCCAGCCCCACTGAAGAGCCCACACGGGGTCTCCTTGTGATCCCCTTAGGACTATGGGAAATTCTTCACGCACTCAGCACAGCTTGCTTAGTCATGCCAGTAAGATTGTAACTTCAGGATGAGACTTAGGCACCGCCAGTGAGGGATGGTACCCGCGCCATGTCTTTTGTGGGTGTCTGTTTATGTGCTGTGCCTACCGTGCTGTCCCAGGCATCCAGCACAGTATTTCTCAATGTGGCATGTAGATAAATGCTTCGTTCTGGGCGGGGAGTGAAGCTCAGTGGCTGGAGTGTTCGCCTAGTGTGTATGGACGCATGGTGGAGTGCGCCCACGATCCCAGCACCCACGAGGTGGATGCAGGAAGAGCGGGAGTTCAGTCACCTCTGGCTAGCACAGTTCAGTCACCTCTGGCTAGCATGGTTCAGTCACCTCTGGCTAGCACAGTTCAGTCACCTCTGGCTAGCATGGTTCAGTCACCTCTGGCTAGCACAGTTTAGTCACCTCTGGCTAACACAGTTCAGTCACCTCTGGCTAGCACAGTGCATTTGAGGCCAACCTAGAACACCTAATAACTGGTCTCAACAAACAAACACACACAGGAAAATAAAAAATAGAATAAAACCAAAATCAAGCTCTTTCCTCAAATGGCCATATTTCTGTCTCACTCCTACAGATCTCTCTCTCCCTCAAACTGCAGGAGGGCCCCGTGTCCCGCATCCTGGCTTAAAACTCCTCCTGTCTTACCACGACTGCAGCCTGCCTTGCCCAGCCATGGGCTCTGAGAGGGAATGATACGTTTCCAGCTCAGCACCACACTCACAGTTCACCCTCCTCGCGCCACTCTGTGAAACAGATGGAGGGATGAAGGCTCAGAGGATTGGGAATACCTAATAGGCTATTTCTCCACCTCCTGTGAAATGAGCCAATTCAAGCCACTTTGGACTAAATGAAAGGCAGGCTTACTTGGGAAGCTGCTCTCAAGTGGGTGAGTTCACTGGCCCCAAGGATAGAGGCCAGGACAGTCACCAGTGGGGGCTGGGGGACAGAGAGAAAGGGAGGGCACCCTGAGAGAGGAGAGAGAGGACCAAAATGTCTGGATTATATAGGGAGGAGCCTCTGGGGGAAGGACAGCCCAGCCCCTGGGCTGGAAAGTTCAGGCTTGGGGACAGGGTGTGCCAGGTAGGGACTGAGGGATGCTGGGAGACCCTGGAGGCCAGGTCTGCTTTGGTATATAAAATATTCACCTCAGTCCCTTGTCCCTGGGTCGGAAACCAATCAATACCCTGTATAAAAGAGTTGGAATCAGCAACTGGTGTCAGGGCCGTGGTTTCCTAGCCACTTCCCCCAAGGCCTCATCGGTGTCTCCTGTGCACTATAAGCCTGGGGATGACAAATCTGCCTGGGCGATGGCCCTTCACAAGAGTGGCAAAGGGAATGGTTTCCCACGAAAGAAGGTTCTAGAACAGTAAGATCCCATTGTGAAAAAAATGAGAGAATAAGGAACTAATTGTTCACGGATCATAGAGAAGAATTCTCTCTGCCGGCCAGGATCACCTCTGGGGAAATAAAATATTCAAATTCCACTTGTTTACTTTTCCCTTGCTGAGTTTCCCTGTGGGGGTGGGGACTCAGGGCATGCTTTTGACTTGTCTTCCAAAGCATTCTAGGGGCTTGCAATTTGGACTTCCTTCTGGCTCTTATAAAATGAGGTAGAAGCCAACTCCCGAGTAACCTGGCTTGTGTGTATACAGAGTTCCCATGTTTCCGTGTGCCTATCCCTGAGGTGCCCATTGTAAAGGAGCACAGGACTCTGGAATCCATCAGACCTGGGTCAGGACAGACCCTACCATCTGCCTCCCCGATTCACCTGCAGAAATCACTCCAATGGGTCTCCACCTCCTCCTCTGTGAAACAGACACGCAATACCCACCCCACGACATCATYGAGATGGAGGTTTCCCCACAATGCCTCGGGTAGCTCCCGGCCCAGGGCCAGGCACACGGTTGATCCCATCAGGAGTAAGAACAGCAGTGACAAGGAAGGATGGGGAAAGGCTTTGGATTAGAATCCCCCAAACACTCACCTGAATGTGGTTCCAGCTGAAAGAGAGAAAAGAAGAGGGAGATAAGCACCAGACACACCGGCTCAGTCGAAAGTTTTCAATCAAACCACTGATGGCTGAGGTGATAACTCTATAGCCTGAGGCCCTGAGATCAAAGCTAAAAGCCTAAGAAGCCAGACACAGCTGTACAGTACCTGGGACCCCATCATTAGGGGTTTGAGACCCAGCGAGCCTAGGAGCTTGCTTGGCCAGTCAGCCTAGCCAAAGGGGTGAGCCTCCAGTACACACAGGCCCTGTCTTCRGCCAGTAGAGCRGAGGAAGAGGAAGACTCAGAAKGTCGTGCTCCCKCCTCTGYGTAGAGACACACATGGGCACACACAGCCACACCCTCCTGTGCACACAACACATGCACACAGAGCAAATAGAAAAGGTGTAACTAAACAGTAAAAAGATAAACCAACACTGGCAAAGCCTGACCATCTAAGAAACACACGAAGTGCTCAAGTGACTTATTATCACGCACAAGTGTTGCCAGGAAGCTTTATAGGATGGGACACTAGGTGGAAGTTGGGCATAAGAGTTTTCTTCCCACCCTCAGCTTTTTAAATTTTTACTTTTTCATTTTTATGTGTGCAGGTGTTTTGCCCACAGGTATGTCTGTGCACCACATGCACGCCCAGTGTACAAGGACACCAAAAGAGGGTCTGGGATCCCCTGGAACTGAAGTTAYGGACAATTGAGAGCCGCCACATGGGTGCCAGGAATCAAACCCTGATTCTCTCCTCCAGAGTAGTCAATGCTCTTAACTGCTCGGCCATCTTTCCAGCCCCACCCACACCTCTCCAGCCCCGCCCACATCTCCCCAACCCCGCCCACATCCCCAGTCCCGCCCACAGCTGTTTTTCTCTTTTTAAAGCTTAAGAAACATGGGAACTCAAGGTGATCTTACCCTTCCAGCAGAAAGCAGGGCTGTAATAGAGGACGAGGCCCGAAATGACAGCCAGTCCCAGCAGGAGGAGGCTCACCACGGTGCCCACAATGCCACCAATGTTCAGAGGTTCTGTGAAGAGATCACGCCATGAGACCCCCTCACCCGAAACCTCCCCTCTTTATCCGAAATCCACCTCTTTCTTGCCTCATCTTGGTTTCGTGTCCACAGAACCTCTCCAAGATCAACCTCAGGCAGACAGAATTTACGGAGTCAGACGAAGCCYATAACATCAAAGTACATTGCAGAACTGGCGTGCTCTGTGTGGCCCGGACGTTAGGACTTCTCCAAAGGCCCATTGAGAGTGGGAGTTAGTAACCCACTGGACATGGTGAACAGTGGACCAGGACTTCGGGGCAGTGGATTGTGCCACCAGACAGATAGCCTGATAAGGTCGAGCAGATTCGGGAACCCCGGCAATTCTCATAATTGAGACTGGCAGGCAGGCTTTTAACCTACTCCACCCCAGGTTCCTACAYTGGAACCCAGGACCACAATACCCCATTGAGAGGACTGTGACAGTCAGTCACATAGGGATGACACCTGAAGTCTTTCCAGATGCAGATGAGGCATCCCTAAATCTCTCACCAAGCCAATAAAAAAC